>JAJJWW010003937.1:1800000-2014471 GCA_023531295.1 Papaver armeniacum
CCAGCTCTGCTCCCCCGAAATCATTGTTTTGATGTGAATAATGGAAACTATTTTTACCGGTAAAACAAAAAGAAATTATAATGAATTAGTATTAGATATTATAAATGTTAATTCAATCTATGCAATTTTATATCAGAACAATGTTGTTAGAGGTGTAAATTGGGTTGTGCCAGCACGAGCTGATTTAAAGACAAAGACGCTAAAATTTGAGCACAACCTTATTAAAGACGTGACTTAGCCCAGCACGGCACATCACGTTAGTTAATGAGACGTGCTGGGTTTGACTAATTGGCACAGTAGCACAACACAGCACGCGGCACGGATAAGCACGTGGCCCAGCCCAGCACATCACGTTAAGAGAGCACGTCATAACATGTACGAATACACCATATAACAAGGCATAATACATCACATTTTTTGTATATTTCACAAAAGAGCCACTATTCTAGCTAGTTTTTAACATTTTATGTTGACTTATTTATAACAACACATATAATACCGTAATATTCGGAAAATATATTTCAATATCGTTGTTATAATGTCGTCACCTATATTTAACTAGAACATTAATTTACATGACAATAATCCAATTTTATATTTGATGGGCTATTTCTTTTTATTGAATAAACTTGTTAATTTTACTTGAAATAATTTCAAATGATATGTTGTCTAATTAAATTCTTGTGTTAATGTCCGACTTAATGTATACATTAAGTGATTTCAAATTGTTTATAGCACGTGTGCCAGCACGGCATAACACGGCACGTTTATTCGTGTCTTTGTGCCCGTGGCTGTCTTGTGCCTAGCTTTTGACTAGTAAAGCACAGCACGACACAACACGTTTAAATCGTTGGCACAAAGACCAAGACACGGCACATGGCACGTGAAGCACGCGATTTCGTGTGCCGGCCTGTGCCGGGCACGTTTTACACCTCTAAATGTTGTACTTGTGGGTTGAGATGGTGGGGAAAACTAAAACCCCAAAACAGAAAACACCGGGCGATGTGGATTGCCATTGATAATGGTGTCTACTTGTAGTATTTAGATGGTTTTAAGTTTACTAGTGCACCCAATCGATATCTGTGGCTCAGCTGATTTTGAGAGAATTGAATTTTTTGATAAAGGGTTCGAATTTCTGTTAGGCTCTTATTTTTCACTCCAGCTACAACACTATTAAGCCTGTGGTGTCTTGATAACTTCCAAAGAAGTACATTTTTCCAAAAACCATCTAACATACGCCATATGCATGTAAAGTAGAGCCGTGGAGTACTCTACTTTTCACTTCACCTATGCTACTTTCAAACTCGATTCAATTCCTAAGGATCGACCCCTGTAATTATAAAAAGCATAAGAACGATGTCTAACAGTACTTGGGAGCCTTGGGGGAAAATTAATTTCAAATTTTCATACAGTATAATTAGCGACAACAGAAAGTGAGGCCATCCACTGCACATAGGATCGAGTCGAATTATGTTGGAAAGTTTGAACAATTATGAAGTATGGACGTTACATGCTCTGCACAAACATTTCATTTCCGAGTTACCTCGTGATAAAAATGCCTCTCATTACCTACTAAAAAGTATTGCTCTACTATTTATGGAAGTGAAATAGGAGAAATTTTAACGGATTCATGTTGTCCATTTTTTCAATTCTGAATTAACTAGTTACTTATGACTAGTCTAGCTTTTGTTCGCGTGCGTAACATTTGAGATGGTGGAGAAAATTGGAATACTAAGTTCCAGAATAGAGATCATAAAACTAGAGATCAAAATTATCTGTGCTTTTTTAAGATGTATAGTCTTTAAATACTAGGGTGTAAATGGGTTTTTCGTGTCAAACGCCTTGCTGATAGAAATATTGAACGTCGTAAATCTCGTTTAGTGGCTCAAGGATTTCACATCCCCGTGCCACATTACATATACTGTTAGGGTTCTGGACCAAACAGCAACTAGAGCACAAATTAAAAGAACTAGAACACAACAGGATTGCTAGAACCCTAGATAAAACCCTTTGAGTTGGGGTTAACCACCTCTGCTTAAGAGTTTTAAGGGAAGAAGATAGAATACTGAGTTGTATTAATTGAAGTTGTAGTTCGATACAATTCTCGGGCTAGTATTTAAAGCAAACTGAATTACTTGGTAAGCAAGTAAAAGCTAATGAATAGAAGTCTTACGTAAACTAGGAAACTATGTAAACTAAATAAGCTAAGTAATAAGGAAGTCGGTCTGGTGTTGCAACATTCCACCCTCCTTGAAAAATGGTTTGTCCTCAAGCCTCAATATCTGGAAAATGCAAAAGAATGTCATCGGCATCTTCCCATGTAGCTTCCTCTAGAGAGTGATCTTTCCATTGAACTAACCATTTAGTTCCAGCTTTATTATCCTTCTTAAACATCTTCTTTTCCAGTATAGCTGCCGGTTCCCACTTTTCATAATCAATAACATTAGGCAAAACTGTTTCAGCCACAATAGAAGCACCAAGCTTAAGTTTCAGTTGTGAGACGTGAAAAACTGGATGAATACGGCTTTCGGCAGGCAAATCTAACTTATATGCAACTTTCCCTATTCTGGCAATAATTTTAAAAGGGCCATAGAAGCGAGGGGATAACTTAGAATATGATTGAGTTGCCACTGTGGATTGTCTATATGGTTGTAGGCGAAGGAATACCCAATCATTGACTGCAAAACTCCTCTAAGTACGACGATTATCAGCATAAGACTTCATTCTTGCTTGAGCAGCTTCTAGATGAAATTTAAGTAATTTAAGTATATGGTCTCATGCGCGCAAGTTGAGATCAACAGCATGAACTGATGTAGTTCCAGGCAAGTAGTTGGAAATTGTTGGTGGAGATCTACTATACACAGCTTCATAAGGTGACATGCGAATAGCTGAGTGATGACTGGTATTATACCACCATTCGGCCCAAGGCAAATATTTGCTCCACTCTGAAGGTTTAACGCTAGCAAAACAACGTAAAAGACATTCAAGAATACGATTTGTTACCTCAGTCTGGCCATCTGTTTGCGGATGATAAGCCGAACTACGACATAGTTGAGTGTTTTGTAAAGCAAAATATGCTTCCCAGAATTGACTCATAAAAATTGGATCTCGATCACTGATGATTTTTCTTGGCATTCCATGTAAGCGAACAACTTCTTGAACAAAAATTTCAGCAATACTAGCAGCAGTGTAAGGATGCATCAATGCTATAAAATGTGCATATTTGGAGAGCCGATCAACAACCACCAAAATAGAAGTTTTTCTATAGGATTGTGGAAATCCATCTATAAAATCCATTGAGATATCCAACCAAATATCAGCAGGTATGGGAAGTGGCTGCAACAAACCTGGTGGAGCTATAGCTTCAGACTTATTTCTTTGACAAATATCACAATGAGCAATAAATGTCTTAACTGAATTTTTTAATCCCTTCCAATGAAAATTTTGCTGAATGCGCTTGTAAGTACGAAAGTAGCCAGAGTGTCCTCCTAATGGTGTAGAATGAAATTCATGTAAAAATTTTGTGCACCACTCAGATATAGGAGACACAACAATTCTTCCTTTGTAGCGTAAAATACCATCAGTGTAGGAATAATGTGATTTGAAGGTAGGATTATTGCGCAGTAACTCAATGATTTTTCCCATTGCAGAGTCATTGTTGCTTTCCTGAATAATTTCAGTTACACCAGAGAAGATTGGAGTAGAGATAGTATATGATTGAAAGCCTACATTTCTTGATAATGCATCAGGAGCAACATTCTCTTTTCCTCTTCTAAATATTATCTCATAATCATACCACAACAACTTAGATAACCATTTCTGTTGTTCCACTGAAGATATTCTTTGATCCAAAAAATACTTCAAGCTATGATGATCAGTGTAAATCTTAAAATGTCTACCAAGGAGATATGGCCTCCATTTTTGTACTGCAGACACTATGGCTAACATTTCCTTATCATAAATGGATAAGTTTAAGTTCTTACCTGCCAATCCTTTGCTATAATACGCAATTGGTCTGCCAGACTGCATCAAAACAGCTCCCAAACATTACCAGAAGCATCACATTCCAAATAGAAGTCCTTTGAGAAATCAGGAAGATTAAAACTGGAGTAGTAGTAAGAGCTTGTTGTAGTGCTCTAAAAGCAATAGTAGCTGCATCAGTCCACACAAAGGAGTCTTTTTTTAACAATTTAGTTAATGGGGCACTGATCTTGCCAAAATCTTTGACAAACTTGCGATAATATCCTGCCAAGCCAAGAAATCCTCTCAAGTTTTTAACTGTTGTTGGAATTGGCCAATCAAGAACACTCTTTATCTTATCACTTTCGACTTCCACACCGTTAGAAGAAATGACATGGCCAAGATAACCAACCGATGGTTGTACAAAAGTGCACTTAGATTCCTTGAAAGATAATTGATGTTGACGCAAAAGCTCAAACACTATGGACAAATGTTTCAAATGTTCTTCCATATTCTTACTGTAAATCAGGATGTCATCGAAAAACACAAGCACAAACTTCCGCAAATAAGGCTTGAAAATCTCATTCATGAGACTCTGGAATGTAGCTGGTGCGTTTGAAAATCCAAATGGCATCACTAAAAACTCATAGTGACCCTCATGAGTTCTGAATGCAGTTTTTTGAATATCAGGTTTGTAAAGGCGAATCTGATAGTAACCAGAACGAAGATCCAACTTAGTAAATATGATTGCACCATGAAGTTCATCTAATAATTCATCTACCATTGGAATGGGGAATCTATCTTTAATTGTGATTTTGTTCAAAGCTCTGTAATCAACACACATTCTCCATGAACCATCTTTCTTACGAACCATCAATACAGGAGAAGAAAATGGACTTGAGCTTGAACGAATAAACCTAGCTTGTCTTAACTCAGACACAATCTTTTCGATTTCATCCTTCTGAAAATGGGGATAACGGTAAGGACGAACATTCACTGGAGCTGATCCTGGTGCTAATGGGATTTTATGATCATGTAATCTCACTGGTGGCAGTGAAGTTGGAGGCTTAAAGACATCAGCAAATTCAGACAGTAAGTGTTGAATCTCAGCTGATGTGGTGGTCATCGTATTTAATGAAGTACTAGCTTGTGTAGAAAATTGTAAGAAAAGACCATAATATTCACGAGCCAATAAACGTTGCATGGGCACACTATCCAAAAGCATTATAGTAGAAGAATGATGACCACATAATTGGATCTCAGTGCCATTAATGTTGAAACCCATAGACAATTTTTCAAAATCCCAAGAAATCTTGCCTAGTGTTCTCAGCCACTGTACTCCTAACACAACATCACATCCACTGATAGGCAAGACATGAAAATCAGCAGTGAAAGAGTAATCTTGCATTGTAATGGGAACATCAACACAAACCCCCAATGTACTAATCTGAGCACCATCACCAACCGTAACACAAAGCGTAGTATCTTTAGTTTGTAAAGAATATCCACATCGTTTAGCTAATGTAGGATGAAGAAAATTATGGGTGGCTTTTGAGAATCAATTAGAATTGTAAGAGTCGAGCTTTAGAAATACCTTTAACACGCATAGGTCTAGGGAAAGAAGAACCCATAAGAGAATTAAATGATATAGAAGCATCAGAATCATCCTCAGTCAGCTCGATAGTCTCTTCTTGCGCAATGGAAGTATCTGATACAACCATCTTTGGAGATCCCTCTAAGATTAACAATTTCGGCTTCAAGCATAGATGACCAGGAGTAAATAATTGGTCACAATTGAAATAAAGTCCTTTGTCGCGTTTCTCTTTTTGTTCTTCCCAAGTAAGTCTTTTAGCTCCGGCGAGTAAGGGATTTCGTTTAATCGAGTAGTGGAAGGAGCGGCGGAAGATCGAAACATTGGAGGACGATAAGGTTGTCGTGTTGTTAAAACTTCTTCTGATTGATTGCTTTTGTGAAAGCGGCGAGTTAAGGTGCAGGGTTCAAGTAACTTAACCATAGAACTGATCTCAGGTTTTAATGAGTGAATAAAAAAATTGACCAGGTGATCCTCTGGTAGATCAGTAACAAAGTTCAACAAACGTTCAAACTCAGGGATGTGTTCTCGAACTGTACCTTTCTGCTTAATTGTACTGATTGCCATCCTGGCATCAACAAATTTGGATGGAGAAAAACGAGCACGAACAAGGTCACAAAATTCTGGCCAAGTGGTGACATGGAACGTTGTTCTTTTCCAGCGGTACCATGCATTAGCATCACCTTTAAGATGAGCAGAAGCAATGGCTAGCTTTAAATTGTCAGCAACCGTATGTAAGCTGAAATACTAATCAACACTGAATATCCAACCATCCGGATCGTATCCATCAAAAGTTGGAAACTTAAGATTGATAGAACTAGCCCTAATATTAGTTTCATTACCGCTAGGAGGAGGTGGTGGTGGAGGTGGCGGAGCAGCGCCGGTATTACGATGACCCTGTGGAGAATATTCTCTAAAAACCGCACGTAGTGTGGTTCCCAATGCTGTAGTTAGGGCTGTCGTTAAATCTGCAGTAAGAGTTTGGGAAAGCTCCTTGGTGTGTTCTGATAAATCCATTTCCTAAGAGCACGATCGTCCTCACGAAGTTGCTTATCTTCAGCTTTCTTTCGATCACGAGCTTCTTCATCATGAGTATGATTATTGGTAATGGTGGTAACTAGGGAATCGATTTTTGATGCAACGCCATCGATGTTTTTCTGTAGAAGTGACAAGTCTTCCGTGTATGTCATTGGAAAAAAAAATAATTTGGTAACATTTGGAGCTTGATCTAAACCTAGCTCTGAACCAGATGTTAGGGTTCTGGACCAAACCGCAACTAGAGCACAAATTAAAAGAACTAGAACACAACAGGATTGCTAGAACCCTAGATAAAACCCTTTGAGTTGGGGGTTAACCACATCTGCTTAAGTGTTTTAAGGGAAGAAGATAGAATACTGAGTTGTATTAATTGAAGTTGTAGTTCGATACAATTCTCGGGCTAGTATTTAAAGCAAACTGAATTACTTGGTAAGCAAGTAAAAGCTAATGAATAGAAGTCTTACGTAAACTAGGAAACTATGTAAACTAAATAAGCTAAGTAATAAGGAAGTCGGTCTGGTGTTGCAACATATACACAGAGGTTTTTGACTTCACCTAACCTGTTTGAGGAAGGCTTCAAAAGTCACTTACAGACAGACGACCCACAGTTTCATTTCCAATGATAACCTGAAAAAACAAAATGGAAATGACGGTCCGAGACTCCGAGTGATTATGTGCATGAATTATGTGCATGAATGATATGTCCCACTCTTCCTGGGCAGCCGAATGCCTTTTCGGTTCCCTTTTCTTTATTCGATTGTAATTATTGGGTTAAGGTATCCCTTAAGTGCCTTTTCTCAATGAAATTTCTATTTGACGGATTTAAAAAAAAAAAAAAAAACAGTGAACAGTGAACAGTCCGTGCCCTTTTGTATCTGCTAGAGGTGTTTCACAGTGAAAACAGTGCCAGTACCCTATTAATGTATAGCAACGCAATGGACTAGCCGCTAATATAACCGCCAGTATTCTGTTCTGCAAATTGGATCACTGGATGTTCATACTTCATGGTGCCCCATAGTCCGTAATTTATAGTCCTATACAGACTGTTCGTTGTACTATTAAATAGCAAAAATGATAAAGAAAATCTTGCACTGCCACAAATAACAAATCAATATAACAATATTGCACTAAGATCTATTCACATCATGAAAATCTTGTAACTCAGGAATCCTCTATACTGCTAAGTGGTTTTTTTCCCTTGAGGAATTCTAAAGCTGAAGCTCCTTTGGGCAAGTAGCATTTAGCATCACATGATTTCAATTACCAAAACTTCAAGATGTCATGTTGACAAGTTGACTTTCTTATATTTTGGCTTTCCCAGAGGAGGATCCTTGCTTGCTTAATGCGGTAATCCTCTTTTTAAAAGTGTACATTATTTTAAATGATTTCATGATTTCAAAGGTCTATGTAGGCAACTAATTCAACCACAAGGAGTTAATTCAATTTAATATTAAGCGAGTTCTGTCATGAAACCAAACTTTGTCTATAAATATAAGTTCCTCATCTCATCCTCATTTCACATTAAAACTAAGACCAATCTACAGAGCTAAAGCCTTGAAAGGTAGAAGCATCTAAATTGTTGAGAATTTCTATAAGAGAAATAGTTTACAAAGTGTTCCGATTTTGATCAAAGAAAGAAAATTTTCGTGAAAGTAAGTGAGAGGATAATGGGAATTTTGCTAGAACAAAACGCAAGCGATTCTGCTTTGCCATTGTTGTCTCTAAACCATGTGTCTTACCTTTGTAAGTCAGTTAAAGAATCATCCAGGTTCTATCAAGAAGTTCTTGGTTTTGTTCTCATTAGAAGACCTTCTTCTCTCAAATTTGAAGGAGCTTGGTAAGTTATAACTTATAATATAAATTCGCCATCATTTTTTTGTATCACAATCTATTTGGATTTTAGTTTTGGTCTAATGAGTTGATTTGAAATTTACAGGCTATTCAACTATGGAATTGGGATACACTTGTTACAGTGTAATTCCATTGATGATGTTCAACAAATGCCAGTAAAAATCAACCCCAAAGATAATCACATTTCTTTCCAAGTAAGTTCTTTTCTTCGTTAAGTGGTTTGTTCTTGGTTTGACATTAAAAGACTAATTATGTTCTATTTTTGAATGTCTACAGTGTACAGACATTGAATTAGTAAGAAGAGACTAAGAGAGATGGGGATGAAGTATGAAACTGCCCTCGTAGAAGAAGGCGGTGTTTTCGTTGATCAGCTTTTCTTTCATGATCCAGATGGTTATATGATTGAAATCTGTAATTGTGACAACATTCCAATCATTCCAATATCTGCAAGTGCATGCCCCATTAGAAAGCCCCAATCTTACGTAGATGTAAAGAAGAGCAAGTTATCCGTAGTCGGCAAGAAGACACTTAATGCGGCAGAAATGGAGACGCTGGATGATGGAAAACTTATTTGCCAACATGATTGATATTGCCATGTAAAGCCTTTAAATTCAACCTAATTCAAACCAATATTCATATCATCCCTTGGGGGAAAAAAACATTTTTCTTACGACATCATGCTTCATTTAAAAATTTGATACACAATTCATATTTAATTATTCTTTGTAGCTTTCCGTGCATTTTTATTTGAAAATGTAAATTGTGTGCATTTAGTAATAAAGTTTCATAGTCTTTGATATACTTTCAGTAGTGAATGTGTGCACTCATGAGTTTCTCCTGTGATGCAATGGAAATTGGCTTTATTAATTTGTGGGTTGTTGATGGGTAAAACGTGGGAAGGAGGAACTAGCCCTAATCACAGAAAGTACTCCCAAGGAGAAGAGGGGTTTATAGGAAGTAGTTAGAGAATTAATGATGATCTCAAGAAGTGTGCCATCTTTCCCTTTTATAATGACCCTCTTATGGATAAATGCCCATAAGATTAACATATTACTAAATTATCATTTCCCTTTTCTTAAGTTAACACCAAACCCTAAAGGGCTTTCCTCTTGGGCCAAAGCCCAACTGCCTTAATATGCTCTTGGGGGAACTAGGACTTCCCCATCTTAATGGGTTAGACCTAGTTCCCAAGTCTCTTTATCCTTGAAGGGACCCTTAATGGGTTAAGGGGCCATCTATTATAGGATTGATTATTTTCAGGTATCAACATTAGTCCCCTAACTGTTTGACCTGTCAAGGACCGTGTAAAGAGTCACATGTTGATGATACGGTTACAATTGGGAGTTATGGGTGGTTTGGGTTTACGACCCTTGGGATTCTACGGTTGCAATTGGGGAGTTATGGGCGGTTTAAGTTCACGACTCTTAGGACGTTACGGTTACTGATCTGCTCAGTAACTGCTCCTTCTTTTACCCTCCGATAAATCGAAGAGACCTCGCCCCTGAATCCTCATCTTTTCACTGTCCTCTTTTCTCTCTCCTTATCTTCTTTATTGCTTACCATGTCTAATGAATCACCTATCCGCGACTCGCCTCCCAAGCTCGAATCACATACACTTGAAGAATTTAGGAGCAGTCCCCAGCTTAGGGATAGACTTCGACCGCGCGCCGCGGATGATGGTAATGTTCTTTTCCCGGCCGATGATATTTGGGTTGCGCGTATGCTTAACCTCCATCCATTTCCTCCATCCGAGTTCGCAGACTGGCTTATTCGTCTTCAAGCAGAATCGCCCCTTGTGCCTTCCTTTGAGGATTCACCCCGTTTGGCAGTTCATATGGGAGACTATGTTTTACCTTCAATCAACCATCTCTCGTCCGCCGAATCTCATGCCACTTGGGATCCATGGGTCGACTACATCCGTTCCAATCCGGATAATGCAATGATCATTCGTTCTTTAGGTATAGAGGAAGCTTTAGAGGCCTCCAAGTTTAGGTACGTCCGGCGGGATTATGACAGTATAAATCGCTTATGTGCGCGCTGGGGAATCGATCCTCACACATTTATATTTTCCTGGGTGAAGCGACCCCCATCCTTGAGGACGTAGTGGCACTTACCGGCCTGCCCGTTCATGGTGATGTAGTCTACGACAGTTGCTGCTTTCACAAGTCTTTAAATAAGGATGACAGAGATCTCTGCGATCGCCTGCTTAAGTCCCAGACGAAATCCATAACCTTTCAATTCCATAGGAGCTTAAAGCTGAGGCTCCGGATGAGGTAGGAGGCCCAATGGATAAAGGGAAGGGTAAAGCTACCGTGTCGGTTTCTCAGGGCTCTCCAGCGAATGTTTCATCTTCTTCGAAACTCATGGCGTCCGCCATAAAAGCTGCTCGACCAAAGCCATCTGCTGCTGAAGAGGCTGATGATTTGAGAGAGGTAAAAAGCGGACTGAAGCCAAATTCCGGGCAACGTCGATCTTCTTTCTCGTGTTGGATCAAATACTGGGCTCCTTTACTTTCCGGTCCTGGTGAGGGTATTCCTCCTCGAGAAGTGGAAACCGATAGAGCGGAGCTGGCTGCCTTCCTCCTCTTTTGGTTGTGTCATGTCGTATTCGAGTATAGTCCCCGGGATACCATCAAGAATGAGCTGATTCCTATGGCCGTATTGATGTCTCGCGGCGTGTGATTTCCGCTCGCTCCTATGCTTTTGGGTGGTTTGTACCACCATATAGATTTGTTGGGGCGTGATATTCGTCGCGTGGATGGATCCCATGAGGTTGGAACTTTCCTTCCTGCCAATTTTATTCAAGCATGGGCTTCGAAGAGCTTCCCCAGGTACAGGCCTTCTCAACTGAATCCCCTTGCTCTCTCTCGGCAAGAGGAAGTCATTCAAAAGGATGGTTCCAAGCGTCTAGTGACGATACCCGAATCCCATCCTCGGATGGCTCTTTATCACAAGAAGGGTCATCTTTCCAAGGAAAAACTCAAAGATTTCATGGACAAGGGTGCCGATTTCAACCCTATCACTTATCAAGACGGTCGCACTGGTTTTCTTCATTATAATTTTGTTAGCCAATCCCATAGGAGGATATCTTCCGCGGAGATACCTTCAGCCGAGGATTTTGACATCATTGTTTCCGTTTCACCCGGCCGTCTTCCTGGTTTTCATGGCTGGAAGTTTTCTTCTGAGACGTTCAATACCATCCGTGTGGCACGACAGCTGGGTTTTGATCAAGGAGTTCCTTATGACCCTCCCCTCCCTTCCTCGATAGAGGAGGACAGAGAAGTTCGGAAAAATTTTGATCGCTTTGTTTTCAAGAGTGGTCTTCGGATGAGTGACCACCAATGCTTTTTTGATTTCTGCCAACCTCAGCTCCGCCGGCATGTTAGCGTTACCAATGAGTGGCTTGGGTACAGAAATAGTGTTACCCTGAATGTGTTGAACCTTCTCATCAAAGAACCGTATGCTCCTCCGGCTCTAACTAAGAATGATTTTAAATAGATGGACGCATCGGGTCGTGTGAAGCTGAATGCTGAGACTGCCAAGAAGTACAAGCTATCTTCCAGCATCAAAGGTCACCCTTTTTTTCCGATTGTCACTAGCTGGGATCCTCTTCCTGGCGATGAGTCATCTCAAGAGGATGGGAAGGGTAATGATTTGCCTCCATTCGGCTTCAAGAAAAGAAGGCGTACTCAACCGATGAAACCCTTGGATATTCCTCTGGTTGCTTCTTCCCCCGCTAAGGTAGCGTTCCTTTATCTTCCTCTGTTTATCTTAGACGATTTCTACATTTAGTCTCTTTATATTTGTTTACCACATTCTTTTAGAACTCCCCACCCATCGGCTGCAAACCTAGGGGCCTTCTCTTTGAAGAGTACATTAACCTTCCCTACAACGAGTGGAGGGATGATCAGCTGGCTAAGAAGATGAAACGAGATGCTGGTGTTCTACCTATTTCGTGATTACCTTACATTCGTACTGCTAATGTTTTCCCTCCATTTTCCCCGCAGGCTCCGAAAATGGGGTCATCATCCGTCAGTACCTTTATCGAGCGCGTGGAACGCCAACTTGGTCGATGGGTTAGTCAAAGTGGTCCTGAAATACTTTCTCCCCGTATGACTCTTCATTCCACTGGCACTTTGATTGTAAGGACGGTTCCGGATCCCAATCATCCACTCCATACCCCTTCCGATATGTTAGGCGCATATGACGAGTCTGAATCAGATCGTTCTGTTCATGATTATTCCCAAGAGGGTAGTGGTCTTAAAGGCAGCGCCAAAAATCAGAGCTCTCCCCTCTCTAAATCCCGTGAGTGTACTATGTTTTCTTTGTTAAGTTTTAAGAACCGACACGTGCCGGTCAAACTATTTTTGTTGCAACTATTAAATGCCTTTGGTGATCTATATATACGTCTTTACCTTCTATATTTTTTTGATAAAATTATTTTATTTTCTCCCTTTCTTTTGCTTTCATCTCTCATTAGGCCACTCGGAGCCGGATGTGTCGAGCTCTTCTTCTTCTTCTTCTTCTTCTTCAATCGGTTCATTCTCCTACTAATCCTCACCCTTATTCCGACCTGGTATATGTTACACACTTTAAATTTGTATTTTCTTGTTGCATTAGAGTGTTTCGCTTATGTCTATTTTCTTTCTTCAAAATATGGGAAAACGAGACAGCGCTCATGGTAAGGGGAGCGACTCGAACCAACATGTTAAAGGCAGTGAGTCGGGGAGTTCTAACTATAAGCGTCAGAAGTCTTCCAAGCCGACCCCTAAGGTTTCTAATAGTGTGGATGCTGATGATGAGCTAATGGCTATTCCGGAGGATCCTCAGTTCCAATATCCCCGTATTATTTCCGCAGCGGAAGCTGGTGTGGATAACCACTACAGGTTGGTACACGGGTTTTGGGTCCCTTCGTCTAAGGTAGCCACCTATCGGCGCATAGTGGAGAAGTTCGGCCATATGTGTGTTCACGAAGAGATATGCCTGTTAACTCTTTGATTGTGGCCAACAAGGATTTGCTCGACATAGCGGAGGGTCTCTCCCTGGCGGAGGAAACCCCACTTTATCCAGTAACATTGAGGAAGTGGGACGCCACCATCCAAACTTATCTAGTTCTTCGATTTCCCATTCAATGGCTGAAAAAATATTCGATCGGGCTAAGGCGAGCCATAATGCGCGAACCATATTGCCTCGCGAGATCGAGGAGTTGGAGCAGGAATACCAGCGTTTGCTCGATGTCGCCAATACCAGCCCTAGGAGAGGGTCCGAGTTAGACCGCTTACGACTCGTGAAGGCTGAAATAGAATTGCTTAGGGAGAGAAGACTGGCGAGTCATACAAAAGCGCGAGCACAGTTTGACAACAGTATAAAGTATTTGTAACAGCTCGGAAAGCTCAAGTGTCAGGTCCAGTTTCTTTTAGGATTCAGTATGCGCTAAACAATGCTTTCTCCGCTCGTCATGAGGATGATCGGCTGTTGCGAGAAGTAAATCTTATGATGGTAGATATTGATCAGGTTATCAAAGATTGTTATGTATTCGCTTCTTCTCCGCCAAGGCGTCGTATGCATGGTTATGCATTGTCTTTGTGCATGATACTCGCTCTAATGCATCCTTCGGATAGATAAGTGGAATTGGCACGGTTGTTGATCCTGAGGAGTGAAGATAAAGCTTTACGGACCCATAGGATGACTGTGCAAGAAAATGCACGCAAATCTTTCGTGGAACAACATGAGACCTCTAACATGGCTCGCCAGAACAATGCATCCGAGAGGATTTTGTATGAAGTAGACCAAGCGCTAGGAGATACAGGGTCTGCTTTAACTATGGATACTATTCAATGTGAAGAAGCGCTTGTAATGATGCAAGATGTAGAAAAAGAAATCACACGTTGTCCCATACTCATAACTGAATCATCTTGAAAAGTTCTCTCCCCGTTTTGTTTTGTTTTTTTTTTTTTTTTAGTAAAAATATATATTATTAATCATCATCAACAACAAGGAGTTTACAACCATTGGGTGGAATCCCGGAAGCAAGCTGGGCTCCAATCCCTTTATTGAGAACCACACCTTTTTTTTTATATATAGTCTAGGTATTCGCAAATGAAAAAAAAAAGGATTAGTAATAATGGAAGTATCAGTCAGTGCTTTATGTTTGTCTCTTAAGAATCAAAAAAATTGAATTGTTCCAAGCTACTGTTGCTGGTAATGCCCGACTCGCTCGTGAATGTGAAGAATTATTTGAGGATAGCCAAATACAATACCTTCATGCAATGGATCTTTATGTGGATCGACTAAGTGCTAGTCGGATCAACCCTTCAATAGAAAACGTAATGGCTTCGGATGAAGCTTCTGAGATGTTTGCTAATGCTCGTGTCCGGATGGAGCGTAGAGAAAGCGACTTGGTTGTTGCGCGCGGTAGATTGAGGCGCGCAAACTCAGTCATATCTTCAATTCTTTGACTTAATGGATTTTGCCACATAGTGTATTGCTTTATCTGTTCTGTGTATTATGTCGGATGTTTATGAATATATTACTTAAGTTAATTTCTATGTATTGCATGCACGCATGACTTCCTTTAGGAGTATTCCTTCTATAAAATGTATTTATTACTTGGGTTAGTCAGAGCCAACACTTATATTGTGCTTATGATATTTTTCACGGTCTTAGTAAGCTTTACGCGCAGAACTTAGTTGGCTTTAAAGTTTTAGTGTACTTCATGGGTCATACACAAAATCTATCCATACTTAGAGCTATTGATACACTTCATCATTCATCTAAGGGTCTTAACCAGACTCGGGGCTATTGGTGCACTTCATTGGGTCATGCACGGAAACTAGCTCTTTCCGGAGTTATTGGTGCGCTTCGTTAAGCCGTGCACATAATCTAGTTCTTTCTGGGACTATTGGTGTACTTCATTCTGTCGTACACATGACTTAGTCCTTTCTGGGACTATTGGTGCACTTCATTAAGCCATGCATGGAGCCTAGTCCTTTCTGGGACTATTGGTGCACTTCATTAAGCCGTGCACGAAACCTAGTCCTTTCTAGGACTATTGGCGTACTTCACCGGGTCGTACGCGAGACTTATCCCTTTCTGGGACTATTGGTGCACTTCATTAAGCCATGCCCGGAGCCTAGTCCTTTCTGGTACTATTGATGCACTTCATTAAGCCATGAACGTAACCAAGTCCTTTCAGGGACTATTGATGAAAAAGTGGGGGTTAACAACCACACCCAATATTTCGCTTAGCAATCTGTATGGACAAAATCCAATATACTTTCTAGAGAATCAACTAGACAGTCAGACTCAATCTAGAGAAAAGTATATCAAAGAGTTTATATCTCAATCTCTCAATTTGATCTTTACTCAAGCAAATAGAAATCTGCGAGTCTTTATCAAAGAGAGATAACTTGGATGGTACCAAAGACCAATATCCAATTGTCAATCAATTTAAATCAACAACCAAAAGGTCGAATATTCTAATTGATTGAACAACGCACAACCTGTGATATTTCAATTATATAAACAAATATAATGCGGAATAGAAATAACACAGACACTAATATTTTTTTAACGAGGAAACCGCAAATGCAGAAAAATCCCGGGACCTAGTCCAGATTGAACACACATTGTATTAAGCCGCTACATACTCTAGCCTAATCCAAATTAACTTTGATCTGGACTGTAGTTGAACCCCAATCATTCTCACACTGATCCAAGGTACAGTTATGATCCTACGTCTCTGATCCCAGCAGGATGCTACGTACTTGATTCCCTTAGCTGATATCACCCACAACTAAGAGTTTCTACGACCCAAAGTCGAAGACTTTAATAAACAAATTTGTATCACACAGAAAAGTCTACGGTAATAGATAAATCCGTCTCCCACGAATATACCTACGAGTTTTTGTTCTTTCTTTTGATAAATCAAGGTGAACAGGAACCAATTGATAATCCGGACTTATATTCCCGAAGAACAGCCTAGTATTATCAATCACCTCACAATAATCTTAATCGACGCAGCGAAAAAAGATATTGTGGAATCACAAGCGATGAGACGAAGTGTTTGTGATATCTTTTTATCTTGCCTATCGGAGATATAAATCTCAAGCCAATTATTCCAATTGAACTCGTACGATAGAAATAGCAAGATCATATCACACAACTACAAGAAAGTAGTATTGATCGCTGTCGTAAGCGTCAAAGATAATTTCACTTTCTTACTCACTAAATATAAATGAAGTAAAAGGTAAGGAAGAGTTCGTTTCCACAGAGAGGCAATTGTTGTTATGCGATTTTCAGTTTCTAAGGTAACCAAGGGGGGATTTTTTGTTGTTTTAACAAAGTAATAAAATAAAATAAAGCAAAGCAAACAATTGGAATAATCAATAAGGAGAAGATATTGGTCACGGGATAGTATCATTCACAAACATGTATTTTCATCAATGATTAGAATTGGTATTTTAATCTCTCATCTACTAATAGTCCTAGGATACCTTGATCGCAAGTATATCCCGCTAATTCCTTGTTTTCATCACAACCACATTAAAAGATGCATATGTGAATTCTTCCTAGAAAGCAACCTAAAGTGTAAAAGCACAATTAGATTTAACTCCCTAAAAGCAATAAGTTCTATGGAATAAGACTAATCAATGCAAACGAATGTGTAAAAGTACTAATCGTTTTAACAAAAGTTTTGATTCACTTGTGACTAGTAGGATATATCACTACAAGAACTACCCACAATTATGCTACTTAGAATCAGGGATAAACAACTTTTTCGTATTGAAAACCCAAATATAGCTCTAGAGATGAATGTAAATCGGATTGATTCCGGACTCAACCAAACAAACTATCAAATCATATAACACTATTAATTGTGAATCACAAACAATAAAATATTGAGACAAAACTAATTCATTGAATCATATAACATATTGAGAAATCAACTTTATCCCATAACCAATAATAATTGTTTAGCTACTCATAGCTATGGAGTTCATCATAAAAATATTAATTAAAAAGAAGAAGATGAACAAAAGCAAACCCTAGAAGCGTAAACAAAACCGGCTCTCCAAAGTTCCAAGAAAAATATGTGATAATCCAAAAGTTGTAGAAGTCTTTCCTTTAAATAGCTCTCTTGTTTCCAAAATTAGGTCTAATCTTCAAAGGTCCAAAAGAAAGAAGTCCACCAAGCCCATGTGTGAGAAAAACCCATGTAAAAACTCTGCCCAAAAAACGGTCGCCGGAAAAATGGTATAGTGGTCGGAATTTGGCCGGAATCCGGCAAACTATTTCTGGTGACCGGAAAAGTCCACCCGGTCACCGGTCAAACGAGTCAAATCGGCCAGGAGAGTTAGCCGGGTCAACTCGGGTCAAACCGACCGAGTCAGGTGAGTCAGGATCAGTCAGCACCGAGTTAGATGGAGTCAGGTTCTAGCTAGCCTGACTGAGTTGGTATTGGCCAAGGCTATTGCATAGGCTTGATCTGTGCTGCACCAAGATGGCGCATCACCAGTGCAATTCCAGCCATAATGGTTGTGCCTTCTTCTATTCAACATCATTTCCTGCATCTCACACAGCCACAGCTTCCATTGCAGCAACTAATCATCATAACCTATGATCCATTCTGTAACTCTTGCTGTAATTTCAGTTCCCCGCAACTACCAACTCCATTCTTCCATGTTACTCAATAATTCTACCAGAACTACACATCACTAGCTAGTTCATTGCAACTCAATTGCAACACACTCTAGCACCAGTTGCATTGCAACTACTACTCCATTCCTGCGAACCATTCACCATTTCAACTCAACCCCATCTATGCAACAGCTGTAACCTCAGTTCAGACTCCACTTCGAAGTACCAGCACCATCTCCTCTTATATACTTGCAACATCTCATACATTCTCATTTCAAACCATTTGAACTGTTCATCATCTCCTCAAGCAACAGACCACTACAGAGTCAATAACTTCATCTCAGCTGCAATATCGACATCAGTAATCCATACTCTCCTCAAATCAACTCCCTTGCCTCCACTGCAATTCAGTTGCGATTTCCCCTGCACAACAGCACAAGCATCTGCAGTTGCGACTCCATTTGCAGCTCAGCTGCCATCTCAAACCAGCCAGTTTCATTCCCATTTCCTTGTAGATCTTGTATTCACTGCACCACCTGCAAGTCAGGTTCAACAAATTTCTTCCTCTGTGTAATCCCAGGCGTACTCATCACAGACCACCAACAACAGCTCTCGACCTTCACTACTATAACTCAAGCCATCATCTCTGACGTACCACCTGCAGTTTCATTATCTCAGCCATATTGACTCTTCCCCTATATGTAAACAACCACAGAATTCCTGTTCCCAGCACAGCTGCCAACACCTCCTCATCTCAAGTCTGCAAAGCCATACCAAGTCCCAACAACACTGGCTTCTTCCCTGCAATTTCCCCTGTAATACCATTACCAGTTCAAATCCACGCTGTGTATTTTTCTTCGCTTCAGTTCTCAGTAGCATAAACCCACTTCTTCTCTGTTGAATTCAACCAACACCACAAACCCATTACAGCAACCACCAACAACACCAACTTCATGGCAAAACCTAACTAGTTCCATCACCCAATCCACACAAAACTCATTATTTCTGTTGCTCAAGAATACCAACATCAAGTCATCTTCTGATTCACACTGGTTTCATTAATTGAATTTTTAACATAGCTCTGCAAATTAATGGCAGCAGCTTGTTCTTCATAATCCTCAAATACCGTCATCTGGATTCGACCTAAGCACTCCATAAAATTAAGAATCAACCTAAAAACCTATCTGCTCATTCGACAACACATAGACAACTATGTTTCAATCTCCATCGATTCTTCATTTCAACTGAATTTTCGATTGAGAATTCAAAACACAGCAAAACCCTAACTCATGTGTCACCACCACAAGCAACAGATCCATCATTCTTCTTCTTCTCTGTAACTCTAGCGGATTCACATCCCGTAACCATTAACGATTTAATCAACTCAAACCCATCTCAGATTCAACACAGCTCTTCAATTTCTCTACCATCTTCAACTCCTTCTCGATTTGTAGCAGCAGCTTCTCATTCTTTAATACCACCAGCAGAACAACCACAAACCCTAGTTTATAAATCAGAAGCACCTCTGTCTCTCGTGTTTCCCATTCATCTTCATCGTCGATTTCTTCCCTCAATCTCTGAATAATTTCTCTGTGTCTCCAACTCTCAGACAACTGCCGCCATGGGTTCTCTATTTCAGGCCGAGAGTAAAATGAGGGCTTCTCTGAATTTTAGGTGTTTGTGTAGGAATCATGGATGGTTATAGCCACCTATATAAGGCAGATAAGGGGTAACCAAGGTGATTCTAGGCACCACTCATTAGATAAGGGCCATCATGGTTGTTTGGCCCCCTTTTGCTTCTCTAGACTAAGTTGTAGTGGCGCTCTTCTATCGTCGGCTTGGCTCAACAATTGCACATGAGATGGCGCTTTTGCCTTTTACACTCCAAATGGACGATTTCTCCTTCTTTTGCTCATAATGACTCCAATGTACCTAAACACTCGAAAGTAAACATAAGATACATAATTTACAAGAAAACCCGCAAAGAAAGCATAAACAATAGATAAATATCACGGTGTTTACAACACCTATCAAGTATCGGTCTGGATTCACAATCCCAATGAAGTCTTTAAGTCGTTAACCTAGTTTAGATGAAGAAACCAAAGGTTAAAGGAGAATCGACTCTAGCTTAGCACAACTAGTATCACACAGAATATGTAGGGATTAGGTTTCCCAGTTGCTAGAGTTCTCCCTTATATAGTCTTTCAGGGTTTGCAATCAATGTTAGCTTAGTAACAAAGCATTCAATAATCACCATTAGATGAAAACCTGATTAGATTCAAACTAATATTTCTCAACCGTTGGATCGAAACCTTAGCTTGTTACACAAATGAAATGTCCAATTTTGGGTTTATGTAACCGTTCCCAAACATTAACATTTGTTGGTTCAACAATAGTTAACCAAATGGTTAGCCATATGAGCAATTTCATATCAACCATATTCTTCTTCACCATAACGAGTTCAAATGACTCAAATGAACTAGTTAGAGAGTTGTTCAATTGCTTAGATCTTATGTAACTACACAAGACACAATTGAAGCAAAAACGGTTTGATTCACTCGAATCGGTTCATGAAATTTATAGCCACGGTTTACAAAAGCATTCCTTTGTTGATATAAACATGAGTTAAAGAACAACCGGTTTTAGATATAACCTACTCAAGTTCGCGGACTGGGTTCGCGGACTTAAGATCATGAAAGGAGTTCACAAACTCCAGCAGAAATTTCGTGTCGAGAACTTCCGCCAGTTCGCGGACTGAGTTCGAAGACTTGGCTCACGCCACATTCCGTTTCTCTTGATGAACAAAGTTCGCAAACTTTGGTTCAAGGAATAAGGACTTATACATGTATGTGTTTCCACAACAATACTTATATCCTACCAATGGTTATGTAATCTAAACTCTCATTTGAATTATTGAAACATTCTCAAAGAACGTTATATAGCCGTTATTTACAGACCATTTTCCATCAAAGAAATTTTCAAAGTGATTAACATGACTTTCGTCACTAGGTAAAGATGAATTTGGCTAAAGCGAAATCTTACCAACACATATTTAGAGAAATAGATAGGCGAGTTAAACTCGGCTCAAAATAGCAAATGTGTATAATGAAAGTCTATATATCAAAACGACTTTTGTCTCAAGAGTATGAGATAGAGTAAATAGACTTTTGAGTGACAGATAAGTTCAAGTCTCCACATACCTTTTAGTCGATGAAGTTCCACTATTTCCTTGAGTAGTCCTTTGCCTTGTATGATGATTTCCATGGAGTCTTGAGTTCAACTACACTTTCTATCCTAGTGCGAGACCTTTAGCTATAATAGGCTAGAAATCAAGACTTACAGTTTTGATCACTAACATTGACAAACATGCTTGAGATAGCAACGCATGCGAGTTCGATCGAGCAATGCTCTAGCAATCTCCCCCTTTGTCAATTTTAGTGACAAAACTATTAATACATAAGGAATACAAAAAAATAAATAAATTAACTTTTGTATCTCCTATTCCACATGTCTAATCTTCAACATTACTCGAAATCTTCGTCACTTCCAAGTACTCCAATGATCCCAAAGGTTGTAAGTTTAGCATCATCGTTGTTGAAAATCCGTAGCTATAACAACAAGAAAACAAGAGTTCTCAATCATTGTTATACAGTGTTATAGTATCATTACACAACGTCAAAGTCCAATTGTATCACAACTTCAACAACAATACTATGGTGATATGTATCACTCCCCCTTAGTTAATACTCCATCTCACATGGAAACCACTCCCCCTTACATAATGATCCGAAACCATATGTATTTTTAGTGTGAACTACATATTAATTCCCCCCATTTTTGTCAATAAAATTGGCAAAGGTACAAGAACGGGATCCTAATGAAATTTCCGAAAGAGACGTTTCATGACCAAAAGAAAGAAACACATATCATCTTATTTAGATGCAATCATAAAGCCAAAGCTAAATGCATTCATCAAGGAGTTTTAAAGATACAAGACAACCCCTATAATATTCCACAGTCTCACTCCCCACAAAGATTTGGCAATTAAGCACAAGTTCAAAAATAACTCTCCCCCATAATATGTCATTCCCGAAAGAACAACAAGAGCGACATTAATTTCGAAAGAAAAGAAGGATTTCTTTGGACATAAAAAATTACATACAAGTATGAATTTGAATCCAAAATATTAAATTAACCACAAGAAATTCATGATTAATTTAACTAATTATGCTCAACATAAGTGAACTTATGGAGACTCAAAAACACTCAATTAGATTAATCACAAGAGAAACCATAATTAATCTAATTGAAATACACAACCAAACTAATAACAAAAGTAATCAATTTAATTGGTCATACTCGTCATAAGAAAATCTATGGAGAAATGACTAAGTTAATCATGAAAATAATCAACTCAGTCAAAAATGCTCAAACATAAGAAGACTTATGAAGTTTAGCTAAATAACCAAACAAGATGATTAATTTAGTTCAAAAATGCTCGACATAAAGTACCTTACGGAACAACAACAAAGCTAATCATAAACTAATCAACTTGGTTGTTTAGTGCTCAATATAAGACACATTACGGAGCCTCACAGTAATACATAAAATATGAATCAGGGAAGATCAATTACTGCGGAATACACAAGGAATCATTCTATTTTCCATCATCATTTGCACAATGACATACAATAGACATAATCCTTAAAAAAACAAAATATTTTAACCTATCTTTCATCAATAATTGACAATATAGGCTTAACTTTTGTACTTGTCAAAAGTCCATTCATTACTTTATCAACATATGAATATCGACTTATGAAAGACTTTACTTTTGACAAGATATGGGACAATCATAGTTCATGGACGCAAACACACATATCCCATAAAAATTTGCAATATATAAAACCATAGAGATTAATACTGCAAAAATCATCTTCCAAACAAATTTAGAATTTAAACCAATAAATCTAAAAACATGAATATGAAAACGTTGGACATAGCTATGTGTAATCACAATAATGGCTATTCCAAACTCTAGTTATTCTTCCAACAAAAAAGGAAAATGGAAGATTTACTAGATGTTAAGACCTTTGAAGAATTATTTATCGTCCCCGAACTCCTTGTCGTCAACAACCATTGGAACATAAGGTTCATTAAGATAGGAGTTAATATCAATAAACCTTCTTGGATGATGTTGTCGAACCAGGGCCTTCTGAATCTCATGAGTCTTATACACAAAAGCCTTTATTTGTTGAATCTCCTTTCGCATCTCTTTCAACACATCAAGAACATCAGAAAACTTCTGAGAATTTGAAGGAACGACTCTTGGATTCCTCACATTCCTTCTTTTCCTTTTCAATGTCGGAGCTAGCGGAGATTTTTCTTTTTCCTTCATGATTGATGGCTTAGCAATCATATTAACATCTTTTCCCTCAGAAGACATCATGCTTGGAGTATCCATAAACGTATGGGTTTGTGAGAGGAAATCACAATTTGCTCAACAAGTAGTCTTGAGATAAAAAGAGGTTACAGAGAACGAAAAAAGAATATAGGGTTACGCAACCTTTTAACAGGTTCTTACACGACCAACTCTCAACTCTATGAAGAGAAAAATTGTCGCTAGTACCCTTTCTTTTGTTTGATAGTCAAAAAGAACAACAAAATAAAATCTAAGAAAAGAAAAAAAAAACTTTTCCTAAAGCATGAAAGGTACACAATCATTGTCTATTTTGATCAGGCACATGAGACGAGATTTCAAACTCTACACAATCAAGTTGCATTGTGGTGAACAACAATTTGTCCACCATTTTCCTCTTGAGAGGAATCCACAGACTTTTGTCTATCAAAACGACTTGACCATACTTTCTTGTCAAATGGTCTAGCCATATCCTTGGAAACTAACTTCTTAGACGAAGATAAAATCCTACATACCTCAGCGGTCTTCTGATCAAGTTTAAGCTTCCTTGCTAAATGATTTGCTCTTCGTTGATGTTTGTTGACGTGCCTCAATCGGTGTTTGTACTTGTAACACCTTGAAAGTTCATGACCCTTTTGAGAACAAAACAAACAAGTCAATCTTGGATAATATTCAGGCATCTGAGATGTGCATGCAGCTAGGCACATAGTGGAACCTAAAACATTATAAACAGAGTTTCTAAAGAATGGGTCAACTTTATCTTCCAGAATAATTGGATTATCTTCTGAAAGAATATCAAGATTGATGTATGTATTGCTACAATTATCAAAATCAATATTTTCACCAAGAAGTGCAACAATTGATTTCTCGTCTTCATTAGAATCATAGTTGTCAGACATTTCATCAAGAATTGTCGCAAGACCTTTGTTCCCAGTGTATTTTTTACGATTTTGGCATTCGTTTGCAAAATGACCAAATCCCTTACACTTAAATCACTGAGGCATATCCTCGTCATTAGTTTCATCAATATCCATATTTTTAGGAGGAACACGATTATGAGGTTTGACTGATTCCTTAGGCTTATCTCTGGAGAACCGTTTACTTCTCTTCAGCAGAAGATCCCTAAACTGTCTTGTGATCATCTAGAATGACTTGTCAAGATCTTCATCTGATGAATCTATCTCAGAGTGATCATCTTCATAGATATACACTTTTTTACTTTTATCCAGTAATTTAGTGTCCTTTAGTGCTTTGAACGCAACATCCTTAGATTTGGATGAATGTTCATGATCAAAGATCTTAAGCTTTCCAACCAGCATATTTATGGAGAGATTATCAAGGTTATTTCCCTCAATGATGGCATGCTTCTTAGAATCGTATCTAGATGGCAAAGATCTGAGAATTTTCATCACAATGTCCTTTTCAGGAATAGTCTTATTATAAGGTCTTGAACGTGTTTGCCTGCTCTGATACCAATTGAAAAAGGGTCTAACAACCACACCCAATATTTCGCTTAGCAATCTGTATGGACAAACTCCAATATACTTTCTAGAGAATCAACTAGACAGTCAGACTCAATCTAGAGAAAAGTATATCAAAGAGTTTATATCTCAATCTCTCAATTTGATCTTTACTCAAGAAAATAGAAATCAGCGAGTCTTTATCAAAGAGAGATAACTTGGATGGTACCAAAGACCAATATCCAAGTGTCAATCAATTTAAATCAACAACCAAAAGGTCGGATATTCTAATTTATTGAACAACGCACAACCTGTGATAATTCAATTATATAAACAAATATAATGCGGAATAGAAATAACACATACACCAGAATTTTGTTAACGAGGAAACCGCAAATGCAGAAAAACCCTAGGACCTAGTCCAGATTGAACACACACTGTATTAAGCCGCTACAGACTCTAGCCTACTCCAAATTAACTTCGGTCTGGACTGTAGTGTAACCCCAATCAATCTCACATTGATCCAAGGTACAGTTATGCTCCTACGTCTCTGATACCAGCAGGATGCTACGTACTTGATTCCCTTAGCTGATCTCACCCACAACTAAGAGTTTCTACGATCCAAAGTCGAAGACTTTAAGAAACAAATTTGTATCACACAGAAAAGTCTACGGTAATAGATAAATCCGTCTCCCACGAATAAACCTACGATTTTTTGTTCCGTATTTTGATAAATCAAGGTGAATAGGAACCAATTGATAATCCGGACTTATATACCCGAAGAACAGCCTAGTATTTTCAATCACCTCACAATAATCTTAATCGACGCAGCGAAAAAAGATAATTTGGAATCACAAACGATGAGATGAAGTGTTTGTGATTTCTTTTTATCTTGCCCATCATAGATATAAATCTCAAGCCAATTATTCCAATTGAACTCGTACGATAGAAACAACAAGATCAGATCACACAACTACAAGAAAGTAGTATCGGTCTGGCTTCACAATCCCAATGAAGTCTTTAAGTCGTTAACCTGGTTTAGAAGACGAAACTAAAGGTTAAAGGGGAATCGACTCTAGCTTAGCACAACTAGTATCACACAGAATGTGTGGGATTAGGTTTACCAGTTGCTAGAGTTCTCCCTTATATAGTCTTTCAAATCAGGGTTTGCAATCAATGTTAGCTTAGTAACAAAGCATTCAATATTCACAGTTAGATGAAAACCTGATTAGATTCAAGCTAATATTTCTCAACCGTTAGATCGAAACCTTAGCTTGTTATACACAAATGGAATGTCCAATTTTGGATTTCTGTAACCGTTCCCAAACATTAACATATGTTGGTTCAACAATAGTTAACCAAATGGTTAGCCATATGAGCAATTTCATATCAACCATATCTTCTTCACCATAACTAGTTCAAATAACTCAAATGAACTAGTTAGAGAGTTGCTCAATTTCTTAGATCTTATGTAACTACACAAGACACAATCGAAGCAAAAACGGTTTGATTCACTCGAATCGGTTCATGAACTTTATAGCCACGGTTTGCTAAAGCATTCCTTAGTTTATATAAACATGAGTTCAAGAACAACCGGTTTTAGATATAACCTACTCAAGTTCGCGGACTGGGTTCGCGGACTTAAGCTCACGGAAGGAGTTCCCAAACTCCAGCAGAAATTCTCGGGTCGAGAACTTCCGCCTGTTCGCGGACTTGGCTCACGCCACATTCCGTTTCTCTTGATCAACAAAGTTCGGAAACTTTGGTTCAATGAATAAGGACTTATACATATATGTGTTTCCACAACAATGCTTATATCCTACCAATGGTTATGTAATCTAAACTCTCATTTCAATCATTGAAACATTCTCAGAGAACGTTATATAGCCGTTATTCACAAACCATTTTTCGTCAGAGCAATTTTCAAAGTGATTGAAACATAACATGACTTTCGTCACTAGGTAAAGATGAATTTGGCTAAAGCGAAAGCTTACCAACACATATTTTGAGAAATATATATCAAAACGACTAGAAATAACAACTCGGCTAGAAATAGCAAATGTGTATAATGAAAGTATATATATCAAAATGACTTTTGTCTCAAGAGTAGGAGATAGAGTAAATAGACTTTTGAGTGACAGATAAGTTCAAGTCTCCACATACCTTTTATTCGATGAAGTTCCACCAGTTCCTTGAGTAGTCCTTTGTTGTGTATGATGATTTCCATGGAGTCTTGAGCTCAACTACACTTTCTATCCTAGTCCGAAACCTTTAGCTATAGTATGCTAGAAATCAAGACTTATAGTTTTGATCACTAACATTGACAAACATGCTTGAGATAGCAACGCATGCGAGTTTGACCGAGCAATGCTCTAATAATTGATGCACTTCATTAAGCCATGCACGGAGTCTAGTCATTTCCAGGACTATTGGCGTACTTCATTGGGTCATACGCGAGACTTAGCCCTTTCTGGTACTATTGGTGCACTTCATTAAGACATGCACGGAGCCTAGTCCTTTCTGAGACTATTGGTGCACTTCATTATGCCATGCACGAAGCCTAGTCCTTTCTGGGACTATTGGCGCACTTCATTGGGTCGTACGCGAGACTTAGCCCTTTCTGGGACTATTGGTGCACTTCATTAAGCCATGCACGGATCCTAGTCCTTTCTGGGACTTGATGATATTTTCAATGATGTTGTAGTAATATGGGTTATCGGTCACTCGGACTTGACGAGATTGATTTTAAGAATTAATAAAAGAAAATAAAAGAAAAATATATACAAATATTGTCACAAGATGAAGAGATGGGCTGGGACTCAGGATTCGGCCAAACTCATAACAAAAGGTTCAAATATTAATTCTTTTAACAATTATCGCTCAACAAATAAAAACATGGACTCTTATTTTTGCCAAGGTAGATTCTCCAAATATTAGTTATAAATCGTAAGCATGGGACATCAAACATTTAAGCAAGCATGACCCATCTAATAAAATAATAACTAATTTAATCAAATCATAATTCAATTTTTAATTAGTGCAAAAGTCATAAATAGAATTAATTAAAATTACCCATGTATGAAATTTGTCTTCCTCCGTCGTCCCAGTAATGGGGTCTAGCTCATCATGTTGGAAACACGCTCAAAAGTCGATTTCATTGCTCAAAAATGGTTTACAAATGATGAACAAAGGAGAAATGATGAAAACCGGGTTTGCAACAGTTATAGTTGTTGCAAACAACATTACAAAGGATTGTCTGATTAATTTTAAGTCTCGCCTTCGTATTACGACCCACGTCTAAGTGTCGTTGTCTTCGTAGAAAACCAGCAGTTCCCTGTGCGTTGATGTTCTTCGTGTTCTTCAATGGCAGCAGCAGAAAGATATTCTGTAACTCGATTTTTATTGCTCTGTGGTTGCTCTAAAACCTCCCAAACTCTCCATCATTACAGCCAATCTTCCCTGTACACAAAAACTCCATATTTGGGTGAAACCCATTACTGCCAGCAGCACCAACTTTCTCGCTGTCCTGGAGATATACATCAGTAGCAGCCACTTCCCATTCAAACTATCACATACAGAAGTCTCCACTTTCGAATCTCTCGTTTCTTCTCGCCACCAGCGTTTGCAATTTTCGGCAAACAACACCAGCGATCAGATCCGTTCGATCAAACAACATCCATATCCGGCTCCAAGAATGTCGTCACCCCATGGCTTAGCAACGCCAATTTCCTTGCATTCAACCACAACATCGTCATACCGGCCATAACATTGCTTACTTTCTTGGTTCAACCAAGCACGGTTGGGTGAAATCCATCTATTCCGTTCATTGCCGCAGTAATCAACATCTCTTAAATCTTGGAAGAGAGTTTTCGCCATCTTCACTTTCGTGCATTTCTTGAGTGAGAACTTCGACTTGACTACACGCGTCAAGACAATTCAATCCATGCAATCCTTGCGTCTCCATTTTATCCCTAGCAGTCATATTCCGTTAACATTTCCATCCATAATAAATATCTTCATTCTCACTGCAGTTCCTTTCATTCTCAGTGCTTAGTTGCCTGCCAAATAGTGCTCAAATGAGACCAACAGTTCATCATTCAAACCAGCTATACCAGTGCTAATAAACTCGTCACTCAAATGAATCTCCACCGGCACTTCTTCACCGCTTCTATTTGCCAACTTCCCGAACTTCTAGCCTCCACCATCGAAACAAAGATATTAGTCTCGATACACGTCCAACAACTGCAACAGTTTTGCTCTTTTTTATCCATCTACATCTCATTCACAACACCACTCATCACTACTACCACGAACTCCAGCTGGAAATTTGCAGAGGAACTTTAGTTTGAGTAGAAGCTCAGTACCAACACCACTCTCGCAGACTTTCGCTTCACTTGGTATCTTCTTCCGTTCGAGTGCAGATTCAAAATACAACCAGCCATCATAGGCTACGGCAACAACAACTAATTCTTTCGATTTGAAACCTCCCCTGTCTACAGCCATATCAGATCAGACCGTCTCTAATTCTCTCAGTGCAAAGTTCTTCCACCAAAATCACCCTTTTATGTCCAAAAGAAATGAAGATGCTACTTGATATTTATCACAAACCACTACAGAAATGTGGGTGGATACATTGACACATCACCCACATTTCTTACACTTTTTGGTGATGGACTTTCACGTGCTTGCTTGAGTGGAATTAAGAAATCCACAAACTCTGGCCATGAAATGGCAAGCTAGTGTGGCACATGAGTTGTTGTTGCCTTGCCAGCAAACCAACAAACTTTAGTTGAACTCCGACTCCTTTGGCATTGAATTCGTAAACACCAATTTATCTTCTAATTAAGCCATTTATTTTCGGACGATCGCATTTCCTTGTACTTTCTACAAAAGCACTAAAATAGTGTTATTAGCCAAAAGATTGGATCCTAGCTAATATAAATATGGGAATAAAATATAGCACTTTCGTGCTTATCAGGACTATTGGTGCACTTCATTAAGCCATGCACGGAGCCTAGTCCTTTCTGGGAATATTGGCGCACTTTATTGGGTCGTACGCGAGACTTTAGTTATATTTTTTTATTTATGCAATTAAAGCGACTCAAAGTGTAACATAAAATGGTTGTTTTATTATTTCTCTACCATCCGACGTATATTTAGTTACTTAAGCATAATAAGTTTTAAGCCATTTACCATTGATAGGAGTGTTGATGCGTGATCCATTTATCCACTTGAGATAGTAGTATCCGCTTTCTACAGCTTCACTAATCACGTAGGGACCTTGCCAATTTGCAGCAAATTTTCCTGCCTTTTCATTGCGCTAGACATGTGGTGCGATCTTCATAACTACATCATTTATTCTGAAGGTCTGTTCCTTTACTTTCTGGTTATAATATCTCGACGTCCTTTGCCTATACTTGTCCGCGAAACGCTCAGCTTTGACTCGTCGTTCTTCTAGGGTATCAAGGTGAGCGAATCGACTGGCCTCATCCGGGGTAGTGAGGCTAGCCATGGCTACTCGTGCGGAAGGAATTGCAATCTCTACTGGAAATATTGCGTCTTCTCCATACACCAAGGAGTAAGGAGAGGCGCCGGTTGAACTTCTCTTGGAAATGCGGTATGCCCAAAGTGTGAGGGGTAGATGTTCATGCAAACTCCTATGGTGATCATGTATGGTACAGCTTAATATCCTTAGCAATGTTTTATTAGTCGCTTCTTCCTATCCATTTCCCTGAGGGTAGTAGACAGTCGAAGTATGGAACTTGATTCCATATTGATCCAACAGTTCTTTCACCGTTTGATTGACAAAAGAGGTACCATTATCCGAGCGGATAATCATAGGTGTACCGAATCGACATATGCTATGTTCTTTGATGAATGCAGCGATCGTGGCACCTGAGTAATCCCAGAGCGGAATGGATTCAACCCATTTGGAAGAATATTCCGTCGCAGTGATGATATCAAGCCCCAAGCTATGCAAAGGCCAAGGGGTGACGACACTATGCAGCAAGGTATGCGGGGCGCGGATTAGTGATCCGTGGCTTTGACATTGCTGGCACTTCTTTACATGTTCGGCTATATCAAATTCCATCGTAGGCCAGTAAAACCCCCCTTCATACAACTATAAGAAGAGTTTTCTCATACCTTGGTGTTCAGCATTGTGAGTCGTAGCCATAACTATATCCACTTCTTCTTGTGATTGTTTATGGGTAAAAATCGTTTCTGCCGATTTCGGTAAATTCGGTAGGTGAGTGAGAAACTGGTTCAAACCCTAAACAAATGTGCTGCACGTGAGCACTTTATAGATTGGAGAGATCAATCTATACAAGTCCGGCCTAAACCAAGAAATGGTCGTTCCGGACTTGCTTGGTCACAAAGTGGAGGAGAAGGGTTGATTTGGGGAGGAAGCAAAGAAAGGTGTTGAGACCAGAATAATTCTGGGAGAGTAGTATCTCGACTTGTATCGAAAGTAAAAGCTTGGGAAGCTTGCAAGAGATGAAAGCTTTTGGGAGAGCTTGCAAAGTTGCCTTTTCGAGAGTGTAGTATTTTTCTCCGACCGAGACTTGTTGTCCTGGTGGAAATAGGTAAGACCTATTTATACAAGTCGAGATTGAAACGCACTGGCCTCATGAAGGAAGAGAGTAAAGGGTGAAATAATGGGAGGAGGTGGTAACCGCATGGTGTTAATGGGTGAAAACGTTTTTACCATTATTTCCTCATTTATTTGACCGCTTTATTCCTTTTCACGCTTTCTTAATGTGAGCGTAGTGTACGCTGTAAGTTGTGACCGCCAAACCAAAACCCCGGAAAGCATCCCCAGTTGTGTTGATATCTCGAGTGTTGGTTGCACCTTGAGTGCAAGTGGCGCCGCTAGTGGCGCGTGTGGCATGTGCCATTGGCATGTGCGGAATGCCCTTGTTGCGGGTTGTACCTCGAGCGCAAGTGGCAATGCAGAGCTGCTAGTGGCGTGCGTGGCATGTGCCATTGGCATGTGCGGAATGCCTTGTTGCGGGTTGTACCTCGGCGCAAGTGGCAATGCCAGAGCCGCTAGTGGCGTGCGTGGCATGTGCCAATGGCATGTGCGGAATGCCTTGGTGGTAGGTTGCACGGTTTGCAAGTTAGGCTACCAGCGTGCATTTAAGGGGCACACTAGGTGATGAAGGCTACCCAAGCGAGCGTGTTGGCATGTGCCAATAACATGCGTGGCCCGCTAGGGCCGTGGCCTTGGTAGGAAAAGTAGCGAGCATGTTGGCATGTGCCAATGGCATGCGTGGCCGTTAGGGCCGTGGCTTTGGTAGGAAAAGCTACCCGGCGAGCATGTTGGCATGTGCCAATGGCATGCGTGGACACTGGGGCCGTGGCCTTGGTAGGAAAAGCTACCCACGAGCATGTTGGCATGTGCCAATGGCATGCGTGGCCGCCGGGGCCGTGGGCCTGGTAGGAAAAGCTACGGCCGAGCATGTTGGCATGTGCCAATTGCATGCGTGGTCATTGGGGCCGTGGCCTTGGTAGGAAAAGCTACCGGCGAGCATGTTGGCATGTGCCAATGGCATGCGTGGGCCGGGGCCGTGGCCTTGGTAGGAAAAGCTACCGGCGAGCATGTTGGCATGTGCCAATGGCATGCGTGTGCATTGGGCCGTGGCCTTGGTAGGAAAAAGCTACCGGCGAGCATGTTGGCATGTGCCAATGGCATGCGTGGCCGTATGGGCCGTGGCCTTGGTAGGGAAAAGCTACCGGTGAGCATGTTGGCATGTGCCAATGGCATGCGTGGCCGACTTGGCCTAGGTTGCGTGGTTTGCAAGCCTATGGCGCTATATTTGGCATGTGCCAATGGCATAGCGGCTTGGAAATATGGCTTGTGGTGCGTGTTGGCATGTGCCAATGGCACGTACGGCCATGTTGACCTAGTTGCACGTTTGCAAGCCTAGGGCGCTATATTTGGCATGTGCCAATGGCATAGCGGCTTGGAAATATGGCTTGTGGTACGTGTTGGCATGTGCCAATGGCACGTGCGGCCATGTTGACCTAGTTGCACGTTTTGCAAGCCTAGGGCGCTATATTTGGCATGTGCCAATGGCATAGCGGCTTAGTTTGGCATGGTTGCCAATGAGTGCGATATGTAGTTTGGTTTTGGCGTTTTGCCATGGTGGCAGTGTGCGGCTTGGTTTTGGCGTTGTTGCCATGGTGCGTAGTGTGCGGCTTGGTTTGGCATTGTTGCCATGGTGCGCAGTGTGCGGCTTGGTTTGGCATTGTTTCCATGGTGCGCAGTGTGCGGCTTGGTTTGGCATTGTTGCCATGGTGCGCAGTGTGCGGCTTGGTTTGGCATTGTTGCCATGGTGCGCAGTGTGCGTCTTGGTTTGGCATTGTTGCCATGGTGCGCAGTGTGCGGCTTGGTTTGGCATTGTTGCCATGGTGCGCAGGGTGCGGCTTGGTTTGGCATTGTTGCCATGGTGCGGTGTGCGGCTTGGTTTGGCATTGTCGCCATGGTGCGCAGTGTGCGGCTTGGTTTGGCATTGTTGCCATGGTGCGCGAGTGTGCGGCTTGGTTTTGGAATTAGGTTACGCGGTCGAAAACCTAATCTGTATTTTGAAAAATACCCTATTAATTATTTACACCGAGTTAAATGCTCTTAGTTAATGTGTTGCGGGTAACACTAGGTCATGGGGTTTTACGATTTTACCCCTTGTTTAAAAACCACCATCAACATTAAGTCCCTCGCTTAGCTCTAAACAGGGGGGCTTTGTCATGGGGTAAGCATAAGATGGTGACAAAACAGCAAACCGTAAAGAGAATTGAGGAGGCTTGTCTGACCTTTTATAAATAGGATTTGGAATCCTTGCCTCTGGTAGTTTTGCACAAATCGGGAGGCTGGCCTAATTGGGAAGTTATCGTTGTGAGAGACGGGCAGCTGGGCGGCATTGAGAAGTTGATGCGAGTTTAGGAATCGCGTGCTAATGGGTGGGAAAGGTAGGGAAGCGTGCGTGCTTGTCTGGCGGGACTTGAGCGGTCATTGGGAAGTTGGCGTGATTGGTGGGGCCGGTGCAACTTGGGCGACGTTGGGAAGTTGGCGTGAGTTGGAAAGCGAGCGTGCTAGGCCGGTGGGACCGCGCAGGTGGGGAAGCTTGTGCGTGCTTTGGCGGGACTTGAGCGGTCATTAGGAAGTTGGCGTGATTGGTGGGCTGGTGCGGCTTGGGCGACATTGGGAAGTTGGGCGCCCTTGTGGGCCCGCTTACACGCACGATTTTGGTAAAGGGAAATCCTTCCCTATTTCGTAATCTTCACGCCTATATATACAAAGTCCCTTTCTCCCATCTTGCACTTTCATCTTTTCATCCTTTCCTACTAGCGGCAGAGTCACAAAGAAAACCACTTCGGTGTATGTCTTCCAAAGATTTCTCTTGTTTCCCTTTTTATGTAGGTGTAAACCCTAAGAGTAGGCGTTTATATATTGCGCATATAATTTCTTGGCGTGCCTCTTGTAGAAAACATTGTATGTATGCGCCCTAGGGAAATACTGCATATATTATTCGAACCCGTAGGAAAGTGCTCCATATATAATTTTGAACCCGAAAAAGGATATTGCAGACGCACTTGAGCCCGTATAAAATACTGCGTATAATTTTGAACCCTGAAGAAAATACTGCGTGTGCAGTTTCGAACTCGTGGAGAATACTGTATATGAATCCCAAATAAGAATAATGTATATGTGCTTCATATGACTTCGAATCCGTAGGAAATATTGCATATATGAATTTCGGTCCCGAGAGAAATACTGCGCGTGCAGTTTTGAACTCGTAGAAAAATGCTCCATATATAATTTTGAACCCGAAGAATGATACTGCAGACGCACTTGAGCCCGTATAAAATACTGCTTATGTAATTTGAAACCTGAAGGAAATACTGCGTGTGTATTTTTGAACCCTGAAGAAAATACTACGTGTGTATTTTTGAACCCGTAGAGAATGCTCCATATATAATTTTGAACCCGAAGAATGATATCGCCCTTTCTCTCTCTTTTTTTTTTTTTTTTGTATTTCGGGCTTTCCTTTGTTGGGCGCGGTTATGTGTCAGGGAGATAATTTTGTCTTTCTCTGTGTGCAGATATCTTGTTACTAAGTTGTTATGAAGAAATCCGGTAAGATGTTACCTGAACAAAATTTCGCCTCATCGAAAGATGTCCATAGTTCCAAACCGAACACGGATGATGAATTCTTCGCCAAAAACTTGCCTCTCGCTCGAAAAATCACCTGTGCTTCGTGCCAATTTTGTTAACCGGTGGTGAAGATGAAAAGAAGACACGTTCGGTTCGCCCAGAGAACACCATACAGTTCTGTCTTCATAAAGGGGTATATTCCTCTTCCAATATTGATTTCAGGATGTGCCAAAGCCCATTGCTTTCTTTTGATAGATGGGTTGAGTTCATGGTGAGTAAGGAGCATATAAATACCAACTTGACTCGAGCGCAGATTATTGATCTTTGTCGAGCTTCAAGAAATCTCCGCATTAGGAAGGATATCTCGGGCTTGGTTGCTTTCATCTCCAGATGGTGTTCGGACACCCATACGATCATATGTAGATGGGGTGAGATAACTTTCTCCTTGGAGAGTGTGGCTCTCTTCTTTGAATCTTCCAGAATCGGGAATCTTAAAATCCAATTATCTGAAAGTGAGGGGAAGATGCGGGATGACCTTGCCGCTAAGTTGGAAGATTTCGCTTTAAAGACTCCACCGCGAAGTTGAAGGATTCTCGTCCGGAAGAGGATGAAAGGTGCCTTTATAGCTGGTGGATATCTCAATGGTTTCCTGACGAGCCGGAACCCGAATGGTGAAAAGCAAATGATCTTCACGTTGCAGCACTTTTGGCTCTCTCGGTTGTCTAGAGACATTTTTGACGACGGTGCTACGTAAGAAGGAGATAAGACCAGAGTTGCTAGTGATTGCTGTGAAGTTGGCAAAAGGTGAAGTTCTTCCTATTGGAAAGCTATTCCCTGTTCCTCGTATGTGCATCCGGATCACCTAGTTGCGAACATGCGAGTTTCGAATGGTTTCATGAAAGTGAATTCATATGTGCACGTTGCTTTTCTCGCAAGTCCGCTATGGGAGCACTTTGATAAGTATGCTCGAAACCGATGCCTTCGATTCCCGCGAGTTGGGGCGGTTCTCGATTCTTCGATGGGTGATCAAAGCGCCCAAGAGTTGGTGTGAGCTTGGTTAGTCTTCTTGACAAGTCGTATGAAATCGTTTTCGCCCATGGGAGCTTGGTCCATAGGTCGGTGACTCAAATTGACACCTTTCCTTCTGCTCCGAACATGTCTTTGTCTCCTGATGGCGATTTGAGCGTTGGTGAAAACTTGTTTATTCAAAGCTGCATGTCCGGTTATATGCCATCTTTCTTTACGGGGTCTTTCCAGATAGCTTCTTACAATATTGACCGTGTTGCTCGTCACATGGGTTTCGATCAAGGGGTGCCTGCTTACCAGCCGGTGATCCCTAAGGATTCATTGCGTGCCGCCCTTAATGCCAGTGCCCTTGAGCCGGGTATCCGCCTTCCCTTCTTTCAAACGGGAAGAGTAACTTCGACGACCTTCGGCTATAACGAGTTCTGGTGCGACGAGTTTATTATGATCCAAGATTTTGTGAATAATGTGGTGGAGAACGTTCGTTGTAAACCTTCCCAGCTGTTTTGAAGAAGTATCCAATGTTGAGAGATCTCAGCGAAAGTTGCCTAGCAACTCGAAAAGTCCCTGTGCCAAGGAACGGAGAACGAAGAATCGTCTCAAGCGGGTTCCGGACGGTTTCAAAAGATCCTCCCACAGCTCTCGTGTCTTTCAATTCTTCCAATAACCGGTATGTGTCGCTTCTTCATTGGTTTGTCTCAAAACACGTGAATTTCTGCTGAAAACATGTGTCTTGTTTCTTCCAGGGCTTTGGTAGTGTTAATGCTTTCGCTGCCCTTGCACGTTGCCGGGAGACGGCAATTTCTTCAAAGAATTCCAAAGAAAGACCGAGCCTTCTCATAGCGGTGATGAGTCGAGAAAGAGGAAAGTTCGACAAGTGAGAGTGATTCCTCCGGGCAAAGACTGGTTCTTTTTCGGGAAGTGGTTCGGTGAGTTCGCGCTTCTCTTCTTTCTTCTTCTTCGTTTCTTCTTTTGAAAAATGTCCGACTCAAGTTCGCAGGAGGAATCCGGCCGTGAGGACGATTCTCGGGGTAGAGCCACACGGAAACTTGCCTTTGGTGGCCACCGCCTGGTGACTTGGAGATGGGAGTTAGTCAATTGCCGGCACAGATGTGGTTCAAACGGTGGATGATTCTCTCGATGGTTGCTTGCCGTAGACATGGAAGAAAATCTCTGCGAGTCGTGAGGCGAGGTGCGGCGCCATTTTTGATCCTCCGTACTTGGTTCCTTATCCAGTCATGTGCTGGTTGGCGGCTTCAAAGGTGGCCGGCTAAGCATGAGGCGTCGTACACCAGAATCTGGGAGAAGTACGGACATATGGCCACAACCAAGAAAGTCACTAGTCGATTTGCGCCGGCTAAGCATGTAGAAGAGGCTTTATCTTCCATCGAGGATATGCGTGAGGTGACCGGGTCACACCGTTTCTCAAGACGTTATTGCCGATCGGGAGCACCATCGCGACGTGTGCGTAGAAAAGGAGTTCAACATGTCGTGGTTTGTCGAAGGCCTTCTTTGAGATCCAAAAGTTGAAAGATGCAAAGAACCAAAGCCTTTCCGCCGAGGAGATTGCATGACAGAGGTAGAACTCGAAAAGCTTTCCAAGATGTTGACTATGAAGAGAGCGGCTCTTGAAGATGCAAAGTTGACTTTCTCCAAGAAGAACAGACCTTTGTTGGATGATTTTCCTTGAATGTTTCTCTCGATAAACTTTCATTTAGGTTCTCTCTCTCTTTTTTTTTTTTTTGAAAGCCATATTGATGTCCGGTTCAAAGTTTGACCAGTTTTTTGGTAGACAGCTGGTAGCTTTTGAGGATATTGGATTATTTCTGGGATGATTGGTTTTGATAGTATGACTCTGATTATGCTTTGGGAAAGGAATATTGCTTTTATGAAAGTGTGTGCTAGTAATAGGCACAAGAGTATGACGGTTTTATTAAGAACCTAAAAACAGATCGTTTATCTTGCCCAATCTAATTTTACTCACTTGCAAACACGCCTCTCTCCAAGTAAAGGCGGCTTTGCTGGTAGCATCGCCAGTTAGTCCCCAATTGCTGGTAGCGTCTTCAGCGAGTCCCCAGTTTTCTGGTGTAGTTTTAACAATCGATAACCGGTTGTCTGGCGGTTGAGTCGACCGAGTCGCAAGTCCCCAATCGCCGGTAGCATCTTCAACGAGTCCCCGGCCAGTGTAGTTTTACAACCGGTAACCGGGTTATCTGGCGATTGAGTCGGATCGAGTCGCCTTCCCCTACCATCTTGACATCCGGGTCGAAGAACGAGATTGATGTCGACATTGTAGCCGATATATCAATCCTCCCGCCGTGGTCGCCAATTTTTATGGGTAAAAATCGTTTCGCGATTTCGGTAAATTCGGTAGGTGAGTGAGAAACTGGTTCAAAGCCTAAACAAATGTGCTGCACATGAGCACTTTATAGATTCGAGAGATCAACCGTACAAGTCCGGCCTAAACCAAGAAATGGCCGTTCCAGACTTGCTTCGGTCACAAAGAGGAGGAGAAGGATTGATTTGGGGGAGGGAAGCAAAGAAAGGTGTTGAGACAAGAATAATTCCTGGGAGAGTAGTATCTCGACTTGTATCGAGAAAGTAAAAGCTTGGGAAGCTTGCAAGAGATGAAAGCTTTTGGGAGAGCTTGCAAAGTTGCATTTTCCGAGAGTGTAGTATTTTTCTCCCGACCGAGACTTGTTGTCCGGTGGAAATAGTAAGACCTATTTATACAAGTCGAGATTGAAACGTACCCTGGCCTCATGAAGGAAGAGAGTAAAGGGTGAAATAATGGGAGGAGGTAGTAACCGCATGGTGTTAATGGGTGAAAACGTTTTTACCATTATTTCCTTATTTATTTGACAGCTTTATTCCTTTTCACACTTTCTTAATGTGAGCGTAGTGTACGCTGCAAGCTATGACCGCCAAACCAAACCCCTGGAAAGCATCCCCCAGTTTGTGTTGATATCTCGAGTGTTGGTTGCACCTTGAGTGCAAGTGGCGCTGCTAGTGGCGCGTGTGGCATGTGCCATTGGCATGTGCGGAATGCCCTTGTTGCAGGTTGTACCTCGAGCGCAAGTGGCAATGCCAGAGCTGCTAGTGGCGTGCGTGGCATGTGCCATTGGCATGTGCGGAATGCCCTTGTTGCAGGTTGTACCTCGAGCGCAAGTGGCAATGCCAGAGCTACTACTGGCGTGCGTGGCATGTCCCAATGGCATGTGCGGAATGCCTTGGTGGTAGGTTGCATGGTTTGCGAGTTAGGCTACGAGCGTGCATTTAAGGGGCACGGCTAGGTGATGAAGGCTACCAGCGAGCGTGTTGGCATGTGCCAATAACATGCGTGGCCGCTACGGTCGTGGCCTTGGTAGGAAAAGCTACCAGCGAGCATGTTGGCATGTGCCAATGGCATGCGTGGCCGTTAGGGCCGTGGCTTTGGTAGGAAAAGCTACCAGCGAGCATGTTGGCATGTGCCAATGGCATGCGTGGCCGCTGGGGCCGTGGCCTTGGTAGGAAAAGCTACCAGCGAGCATGTTGGCATGTGCCAATGGCATGCGTGGCCGCTGGGGCCGTGGCCTTGGTAGGAAAAGCTACTAGCGAGCATGTTGGCATGTGCCAATGGCATGCGTGGCCGTTGGGGCCGTGGCCTTGGTAGGAAAATCTACCAGCGAGCATGTTGGCATGTGCCAATGGCATGCGTGGCGGCTAGGGCCGTGGCCTTGGTAGGAAAAGCTACCAGCGAGCATGTTGGCATGTGCCAATGGCATGCGTGGCCGCTTGGGCCGTGGCCTTGGTAGGAAAAGCTACCAGCGAGCATGTTGGCATGTGCCAATGGCATGCGTGGTCGTTGGGGCCGTGGCCTTGGTAGGAAAAGCTACCAGTGAGCATGTTGGCATGTGCCAATGGCATGCGTGGCCGTTAGGGCCGTGGCCTTGGTAGGAAAAGCTACCCCATGAGCATGTTGGCATGTGCAATGGCATGCGTGGCGACTTGGCCTAGGTTGCATGGTTTGCAAGCCTAGGGCGCTATATTTGGTATGTGCCAATGGCATAGCGGCTTGGAAATATGGCTTGTGGTGCGTGTTGGCATGTGCCAATGGCACGTACGGCCATGTTGACCTAGTTGCACGTTTTGCAAGCCTAGGGCGCTATATTTGGCATGTGCCAATGGCATAGCGGCTTGGAAATATGGTTTGTGGTACGTGTTGGCATGTGTCAATGGCACGCACGGCCATGTTGACCTAGTTGCACGTTTTGCAAGCCTAGGGCGCTATATTTGGCATGTGCCAATGGCATAGCGGCTTAGTTTGGCATGGTTGCCAATGAGTGCGATATGTAGTTTGGTTTTGGCGTCGGCCATTTGCCATGGTGCGCGGTGTGCGGCTTGGTTTTGGCGTTGTTGCCATGGTGCGCAGTGTGCGGCTTGGTTTGGCATTGTTGCCATGGTGCGCAGTGTGCGGCTTGGTTTGCCATTGTTGCCATGGTACGCAGCATGCGGCTTGGTTTGGCATTGTTGCCATGGTGCGCAGTGTGCGGCTTGGTTTGGCATTGTTGCCATGGTGCGCAGTATGCGGCTTGGTTTGGCATTGTCGCCATGGTGCGCAGTGTGCGGCTTGGTTTGGCATTTTCGCCATGGTGCGCAGTGTGCGGCTTGGTTTTGGAATTAGGTTACGTGGTCGAAAACCCTAACTGGTATTTTGAAAAATACCCCTATTAATTATTTACACCTGAGTTAAATGCTCTTAGTTAATGTGTTGCGAGTAACACTAGGTCATGGGGTTTTACGATTTTAACCCTTGTTTAAAAACCACCATCAACAGTGATAAACAACGCAATACCTTTTCCCCAAAACTCTTTCTATAGAGGATGCCTTCACTCAAAAAGAATCGCCCGGATTTCCTTTGAATTTTCAACGCATCTTGTCTATTCGGCGGTAAGCGTTCATGCTGGAGGAAATCTATGTAAGGTTGCCTCCAATCCTCTATTTTCACACTACACACTTATGTCTGTTGTGGGGGCGCCTGATAATCTTCACATTTATCCTGGACTACTGCCGCTTTGACTGCCATATTTGGCCAGTATACGCCCATCCTCTGCAATCGGCGGTATATCGGAATTGATAATCTTCAGTATTTCTTGCGCTTCTACCTTTCCCACACAACGTGATAAAGCACCTCCGGATGTTCGAAAGTATAACACTCCTTGGACTACAACAAATTTTTTTAGCACTTTAATGGGCAATTACTGATCATCCGTTTCTCTAGTTAAATCTTCAATATATGTTGTTCTCCAATCATCTTTCAATTCGAATGTTGCGTCTTCTTTCCACGTGCTGGGTAATGCCCTTCTTTTCACCACTATGGTTCCTTTGTCGGCTTCATTGAATTGTAGCTTTGCTGCTAAGGTGGCTAACGTGTCCGCGTGTTTGTTAGTGGATCTTCTAGTATGCTCAATAACGGTGCTTCCTCTCCTCGCTATCAATTCTTGGGATTCCGCTCGGTATTGTGCCAAATGCGCCTCTTTTACCTGGAAGTCACCCGATACTTAGTTTGTGACTAGCTTCAAGTCTCCCTTGATGTCGATTGCCCATAAATTGAGCTCTTCAGCCATTCGTAATCCGAGAATCAATGCTTCATACTCTTGCACATTATTGCTACATTCCAAGTCTAGCTTGAAAGCGAATGATAAAAATTCTCTTTTGGGTGTCTCAAATACTGTTCCCCCTCCTCCGTAAGAGCCATATGGTGAACCATCAAAAAACATTATCCAGCGTTCCTCTTGCTTGACTTCTGCAACTTCTCCAGGTATTTCATCACTTATTTCCGTCATATCCATACCTGGGAATGCGTCCAATAAATCTGCAAATGCTTGCCCGCGTACTCCTTTAGACCGATGATACTTTGGCTCAAATTCAGATAGTTGTAGTAGCCAGCGGGCTGTCCTGCCGGATAATCCTGGTTTTGTTTCCAGATAAGCAATCGGATTAGCAGTTGTTACCACTATGGTTTCATGAGAGAGAAGATAAGATCGTAATTTTTGCGTGGCATATATGAGCACTAAGCATGCTTGCTCTACTTTCGAATATCTGAACTCCGCGTCTTTAAACCCTCTGCTTATATAGTGAATCGGGCATAGCTGATCGTTGGCGAGGTCTTGAGCCAACAATGCTCCAATCGCCATATTGGTGAATTTTTTGTATATGTAAAGGGGTTCTCCTTTGACAGGGGGTCGTAGGACCCACGCTCTGATTAGACATTCTTTGATCTTCTGAAAGGCTCGCTCTTGATCATCTCCCCATTCGAATTGCCTATTTTTATTCAATAGCGGCGTGAATGTAGACATTAGTTGTGCCAGCCAAGGGATAAATCTCTGGACGTAAGACACTCTGCCTATAAAAGTTTGTAACTCTTTTACATTTGCGGGTGGCTTCATAGTGGTTATTTCTTCAACCTTGTACGGATCAATCTGTATCCCCTTGTCTGTAACAATGAACCCTAAGAATTTTCCGGAAGTGACTCCAAAGGCGCATTTGAGAGGAGTCATCTTTAAGTGATACTTCCTACATCTGTTGAAAACACGCCTTAAGTGGTCGAGTTGATCTTCTCGTTCTCGGGATTTTACCGCCACATCATCTATGTAAACTTCCATAATTTGATGCATCATGTCGTGGAAGATAGCCACCATTCCCCGTTGGTAGGTTTCGCTCGCATTCTTCAACCCAAACGGCATCACTACATAATAGAAATTACCGTATGGGGTTTGGAAGTCTGTCTTATGCGCATCTTCTGCAGACATCTTGAATTGGTTGTATCCGCTGAACCAATCCATGAAGTAAAATACCATATCCGCACGTGTTATTCACTATTATATCTATGTTTGGCACTGGGAAGTCGTCTTTAGGGCATGCTCGATTCAGATCTCGATAGTCGACACAACATCGGACCTTTCCATTCTTCTTTGCTACTGGTACGATATTAGCTAGCCACACGGGGTGTTGGATCGGTTTAATGAATTCGGCTTTCAGTAACTTCTCTACCTCTTCCTTGATCGCCAATTCTATTTTCTCCGGGAAGTTACGACTTCGTTGCTTGACTGGCTTGTACTCGGGTGAAACGTTGAGGTTTTGCGCGATCAAACTGCTATCAAGACCTGGTATTTCGTTGTATGTAAATGCGAATACATCTCGGTATTCACAGCGGGGTTCGCCTTCCGAGCCAAGGTTCACTTCTTCTAACCTGTCGAGGGTTGGATCGATCTTTTCCTTTTCCTCAGGCAAATTATCTATTATTTCCTCTTCTGAGACCAGAGGTTCTACTTCTTCCTGTAAATCCTCGATCATTGTGGTCGCCTCCATCATCTCTTCATCCACCGATGACATAGCGCAGTCATGTTGACAGTTCGAGGCTTCCCTGGATAATTGCTATAAGCGATAAACATGTCCGCCCTCTGGCCGTGAGAAACGCTTGAACTGAATATTCTTTGTCTCGGCTACAACCATCTTATTTCCTGTGACGGGTCCCATTCGCGATGGACTGAAGACTGACTTAGCCTTCCCTTTTGTTTGCTCTTCAGGTTGGAATTCTTCCCATTTTGGGAGGGGTGTTAGATGCTCCGGATATTCTTCATGATCCATAACTGGCTGTGTATACAAGACTGCATCCGCCATGTAAGCTTCCTCCGGTCCGAATGGGTTGCCTGTAGATGGAATCCGGAATTTGCTTTCCTCCGATAATGGTTTTGACACATTGGTGATACGTCGACGCTACTACCTTGTGATTTAAAATCCATCCTCTCCCTATTAGAACATGGAAAGTAGTGTCATCCTCAAGCACATAGAAGGGAGTGAGTGCTCTAATGGGCCCGAATTTCATCATCAAATGCACTATCCCAATCGTCGTCTGAGTGTGTCCTCCAAATCTTCTTATAGTCGTCGCGCGTATCTTAATTGCTATCTTTGACATTCCTAAGGACTCCAACGTGTGTAGTTAAATTAAGTTGAGGGAAGCTCCGCCATCTATGAAAGCTCGCTTAATAGGTTGCTTGTTAATAAAAGTCGTCAGATATAGAGGTCGAAGGTGCTCTCCCGGGTAGTATATATCTTCATCTGTAAAGGTGATAGCTTCTCTGGGTATTGGATTATACGCTTTTCTGGATGCAATTGTCGTGATAGCCTTGGATGCTTCGCGGATCTAGTTCTCACTGAAACCGAGGGAATCAAATAACTGTTGAGCTAAAACAGTTTGAGAAAATTTGCTAGCTATTCCATTAGTATCTGAGAAGACGGCCGTCTCAGAAGCTTCACATGCTTCTTCTTCTTCCATATCCTCCCAGGGTCTCCAAGCTTCTCCCTCCATAGGCTCGTGTGAAACCATCATAACTTGATGTTGAGGAAGCGGGTCGCTCTTGATGCTTTGCTCTCCTATCTCCAACTAGCCTCTGGATAGCTTCCTTTGCACAATGTAACTTAAGGAGAAACACTCCATAGTCGGATGATGAACTCTCCTGTGATAATGACAATATCGTTCGTGCGTATTATCTGCCGCAGTAGGCTCTGTGGGTACGGGCGGTAGAGTTTCCTCTTTATTTGCCACACATTGCTCCAAAAGCCCTATTATCTATTATCTACTGCACGGTAGCGGTGGTGGAGGATTGGACTTTCCTCCATCCATTTTTTCTTCTCTTCTGCCAGACTGTCCTCCGCGATAAGAGCCAAAAGCAGCTCCTCCTTTTCCTCTATCTCTTCCTTGATCGTTGAAAGATGGTGCGGATGCAGTATTAACAGAGTGAAATTGCCAAGTATGACCGCTTGCCCCGAAATTCATACATCCGCACAATCTGAGATCCGGGCTGCAGCCTCCTCAATCTCCACAAAGGTTTGGAATTTTAAATTCGTTAAGTTTAACCTAAGAATGGCATCCATTCCTCGGATGCAGATCTCCACTAATCGCTCTTCTGGGATGTCTTCATGACATTCTAGCGTGAAACCCCGGAAGCGAGTGATATACTTTCCGATCTCTTCCCATACCCGCTGGGTACATCTTCCTAAATCTATTGATATGACTCTTCTTTGCGGGGAATAGAACTTATCCAAATAGAGTTGCACCATAGCGGACCACGAACTAATACTAACGGGTTTCAAGTTATCGTACCAGGTAAAAGCGTTATTCGTAAGTGATTTTGGGAACTCTCTCATACAAAGGCTTTCATCCTGAGTGTACGCACTCATTGCTGATATGAAACGACTAACATGCTCTCGCGCATTTCTTTTTCCTCTATATGTTTTAAACTTCGGTGATGTGTAATCCTCGGGGTATAGGTAATCGACAACTTCTATAGAATATGGAGGTTCCAGCGAGTCATAAGCATCGTGATTTGTCACTCGGTAGTTAGCTTCCAAGTATTTTGCAATCGCGTCTTCCGTCATACTCGGAATGACTGCTTTAGTGGTTGTCTCGTTATTTTCTCTTGCTCCCTTAAGACGTCCGCGTAGCTCCTGCTGCTTCTTAATGGATGCGTTTATCTCCTCTTGTATTTTAAACATCTCCTGCTCGCTTATCTCAGCCGTGGATTTCCTTTAAGCATTTCTTCCTTCTTTTGAGATGCTCCTACACCTTGTACAATAGGCGTAGTAACTACCGCTTGGAAACGTATCTCTTCATCACTTTCTCCTTGCACGTCTTCCACAGAAACATGATCCGAGTTAGGAAGTGCTCCGCCCACTGGTACCTCCTGGATCGCACCTAGGAGTATCATGCTGGAAAAGAGGCTAAGAACCTCCCACTGTGGTCGCAATGTTAATGAGTAAAACGTGGGAAAGAGGAACTAGCCCTAATCACAGAAATTACTCCCAAAGAGAATAGGGGTTTATAGGAAGTAGTTAGAGAATTATTGATGATCTCAAGAAGTGTGCCCTCTTTCCATTTTATAATGACCCTCTTATGGATAAAATGCCCATAAGATTAACATATTACTAAACTACCATTTCCCTTTCCTTAAGTTAACACCAAACCCTAAAGGGCTTTCCTCTTAGGCCAAAGCCCAACTGCATTAATATGCTCTTGGGTGAACTAGGACTTCCCCATCTTAATGGGTTAGGCCTAGTTCTCAAGTCTCTTTATCCTAAAAGGGACCCTTAATGGGTTAAGGGCCATCTATTCTAGGATTGATTATTTTCAGGTATCAACATGCATCCATGCACTAGTTAATGAAGTCTTCGGTAACAGTGAAATTTATTTTCCACTACTGCACTTTACTAAAATAACGCATTTAATTAAAAAAATTGGCTAAACTTAAATAGCGCCTTTTAGTTTATTACCTCATTTTTTCGGACGTAACAAGGGATAATAATTTAGGAGAAGGGATAATAATTTAGGAGTAATTATGGCGACTTTAGCTGATTTTTGTATCCAATTAGATTCATCTGAATAATTCCATAACATGTCAACTGACAACTTAAAAAAAGAATTTAAGCATGATTTGGGAGATGATCAGTTCTTGGATCATTTCCATTCAATTCTATTGGGTAATCAGTTATACGAATATTCTTCAATTCTACCTATCTAAAATTATCTCTGAACTGAAAATTGGACAGAGAAAATGAAGAAGTCAAAGAGAGTTTAAATAGTCTATCCATAATGATCATCACCACCGTTCTCAAGTAAAAAACATGAATCTATAAATTTGGAGATTTGATTAGAATAAGGAATCCATCACAATACCTATAAACACCAAAAAAAAAAAAAAAAAAAAAAACGGTTACAAGTTTGGATTGCCGAAACATAATACTAATTTTTATTTCTAGAAATCAAATAATGATGAACGAAACCCAATCTAATTACCAAACCCTAAGACCCAAATTGATGTTTATTTTCAAAGTATGATGAAGAAAACCCAATTAACAAGTCTAAAACCCAAATATGTTTGACTTTCGTTTTTCAATTATCTTTGGAAGAACTAAGAAAAATTCAAAAAGAAGAGATAGAGACGGATTAGGGAGGACGGAGAGAAATAAGAAATAAAAAGTAAAGAACTCTTTGGGTACTTATGGAAAATTGGTTTTTATTTCCAAATCTAAGCATATTTTACCGAGGTATTTAGTAAATCAACTAAAAGTTGTGAAAACAAAAACAAAAACCCATTTATACCCTTGTTAGTTAACAAAAACCTTAAATAATTGAGAAGTACGCATGTCCAATTTATATATGAATATTTATTTACTTTTCAAAACATTTTGCTTTAACAAGACTGAAACGAAAAAACAAACACCAACAACTCCTAAAATTCAAAAAGAAAGACTTTTTTTCCCTACCCGATAAAGAAACTTCACTATATAGAAATATTACGTTGTCATCCAAAACCCAAATACAAATACAATCTACGTAGATGCAAACTAAAAATTAAAATGAAAATCATCATGTGGTCTGATGGTTCTCACGCTTCTTCCCATAGAGGAGGTTCAGGTTCGAATCCCTTGTAATAGAATAAATCCTAGACTAATGTACCTAATTATAGTTCTAGGGATCACTGTTCTATCTTATCAAGAAAAATAAATAAAAAAAACACTAAAAATTAAAACACTCATAAAAGAGTCAAAAATGGAAAACCCGATACAAAACCAAATGGATGGAGGCCCAGCCCAACCTCTGCCCTACGTCGGATCCCACCTAGCCCTAAATACCAAGCTCAATTCTAAGAGCAAGGGTTATTGGTAGTCTCATTTGGAGACTAACTTGATCGTTTTGAAGGAGTTCTTTTTCTTTTGAAAGAGTGATTTCACTATGGCAAATAAGTTATAATGAGTATTGGTAGGACCACCTGAAATTTAATACTAATGAAAAATAAAAAAATTATTGAACAGAATTATTGAAGTCCATGGGCCTAACTAACCTCAAAAACCAACGTGCAAGGTTAGGGTTGCCCAACGCTTATAAACAAAAGGATCTTAAACTTCCCATACAATGTGGGACTAATAATATCAATATATCCCCTCACATGTAGCCTCGCCAGGTCTAACATATGAATTAAATCGTTAACGCGGAGTAGAGGCGCAGTCGAATGACTCGTCACAATTGCCTGCTCTGAAACCATATTGAAGTCCCTGGGTGTAACCAACCTCGAAAACTACTTGCAAGGATATGGTTTCCCAAAGCTTATAAATTCCTGGATATTAAACTTCCCATGCCATGTGGGAATAATAATCTTAACAGGTATATTATCATTCATTTAACGCTTAAATTTTAACTTTTTAGATATTTTAAAGTAAAGAAACACGTTTTAGTGGGACTACTTGGAATTCAAAATTAGTGAAACTGTTAAACGACTGATAGTATGTCGTCCCATCCTGTTTTTTCTCAGACGGCAAACAATATACCGAGTAGTAAAAACCATCAACCACTTCTTCACATGAAAAAGTACATGAAATAAAATTGGGTGAATGAGGGTTGAAAGTAGTGACATAAAATTAGGTATATCCGATAGTTCTCTTTAGTTTAGAATGAGTGGAGACTACCCATAAGATTTACTCTAAAAAATCTTAGAATTAACCAAAGGAGAGCCGTCAATTTTGCGTCCAAGAAAGATCAAATGACTGGAGAATTCCAGAAAGGTGAACCAATCAGCACCACTATGCAAGAAAATTTCAAAATAAAAAGAGACGAAATCTGCTTAGTATAGAACGAGCAATACCATCTCACAACCATGCCTAAAAGCTATGTTGAGTAAAGCCATAATTTTGAGACACCTCTACCATCAACCGCACAACCACCTTCAAACCTCACATCAATCACCAACCATTGAAACTGTTCTTTAAAAAATAAGAAAGTTTTACTCAAGGTCTTAATTGTTTATTAAGTTTTAAAAAAAAAAAAAAAAACAAACAAACAGACCATAAAAGAAAACCTCAACTCCACTGATAAGCTTCGAAATTGAAATATGATGTAGGGGACGAAAAAAAATAGAAAACAAAACAAATCTAATATTAAGATTAGAGTATTGGAAAAAGGTAGGGAGAAGGAGAAACCACCATTTCCGGATAAACCTTAGAGAGAAAAAAAAACAAGTATAAATATTATTAAATTTTAATGTTATAAAAAATTTAAATAGTCTATGTGGTGAATGCTTTTTCGTAGAAGCAATTCTGGTTTGTTAAAATTTATTGTTTTTTTTCTTCCAATTTTTTATGCCAATGATTGGCTCTTATCTTGTGCATGGATGCACAAGATAATAAAACCATATATATATATACAAATGTCATTTATGTCCATACATTGCACGTGCTAGGTTCACCATTATTATGAAGTTTTTCACTTTCTTTTTTGTTGGTAGTGATTAGTAAATAAATAATTCTTTTACTTCTGACTCCCGCTAATATATATATGTCGTATATCCTCATATTTGGAAGGGATGATCAGCATGTGGATAAAATGCGTGTGTTAAATTCTATTTTTGGTTTACATTACTCGCATTGTTTGTTGTTAATGGAAGCTTTCAGTTTTTCACATGCCCGACTTTGTTGGCAATACAAAATGATGATATATGATTGCAAATGATTATTATTTATAATATTTAATTTGGAAACCTTTGTTGTCTTCGGCTTTATGAGCTTGGTCTTGCGTGAATTGAAAGTATACAGATGAACGATTTTTCTGTGATGAGGTATGACTGCTTCATCTAATCTGGTTCGTTCTAACTACAAACAAATTATCCGTCCTAATATCTTTCGAAACAAATCCTCTTTCTCTTTGTCAAATTGGATAATTGATGAAGTTAGCAGACTTTTCAATATGGGAGTCAAGATGGGATTATCCTTTGAGTTGATGCCAAATCACTCAAATAAATTTCTATCGTCTAAGGTTTCGGTAGAGGGGCCTATTCTAAAACTCAATCTTTCATTAAAAACACTATTATAGATGAAGATTTTGGGGTACATGTAATTGTTAGACTTGATGATTGTGCTCAAGATGTTTTGAGAGAACCAAAAACTAAATTTGCGCCAATGCTGGAGTTAGAAGATACTTTCATTGTGCATTTGGAAGACTCGGAAGATTCTGATCCTATATATCCTTCGGGCTTTGAACTGATCTCTGATGTTTTTAATGATGATGTTATTAGCTCAAGGGTAGTGCCTAAAAAACTCTTAGCATAGTATAAAAGACTTGGAATTCCTCTTAATGATTTGAGCAACAACACAAATTCAAAAATAGGTAAAGTAATTTTGGGTTCCACAGTATCCAAATGAGTTTACAAATCATGTCCTAGAATGTTAGGGGTCTTTGCTCTCCAACTAGAAGAACAATTGTCAAGAAAATGATTAAGTTGACAAATGCCAATATCATTCAGCTTCAAGAAGCAAAAATTATGCATTGTAATGATTGGGACATCATCCAAATTTGTGGAAAAAGCAATTATGGTTGGACTTTCCAACAATCTTTTGGAAATTCTGGAGGCATGCTTATTATACACATACTCTTTCCATTGTCTCTCCAAATGCTAATTTTAAAAACTTGGTTGAGGTCACTGATTCCTTAGTGGGTACATATACTCTTTACATTGTCTGTACAAGCAAGTCAGACAATTTTCAATGGAGTCTCTCAAATGTATATGGGCTAAATAAGCCTATTAAGAGACCCGAATTTTGGGAAGAATAGGATAATGTTTGCAGTTACTGGCATTTTCCTTAGTGTGTTGGTGGGGATTTCAACACTATCCTCCAATGTGAGGAGAAAAAGGGTTATAACAAAATCAACAAAAGTATGCAACGCTTCATTAACTTTGTTTCTTAGCATGGTCTAATTGACTTGCTACTTAAAGGTGCAAGATTCACCTGGTCCAATGGTCAAGATAACCCCTTCATGAGCAGACTTGACATATTTCTCATCTCCCCATCCTTTGAGCTTCATTATCCTTTAGTTTCTCAACTTGCTAAATCTAGACCTACATCAGATCATATTCCCCTAATTCTTGATATTGCTGATCCTTCTTGGGGCCCTAGTCCATTTAGGTTTGAGGCAATGTGGTTTTTGGAGACTAGATTCATATAAATGATTGAAGAGTGTTTCTTTTTCTTTTGAAGGTACTCATATTAATGTTTTTTGGCTCAAACTAAAAGCAATAAAAGAAAAGCTCAAAGAATGAAATAGAGATATATTTGGTCATACTTATGTGAAGCTTCAGAACATACACACTGAAATTCAAATGCTTGATAATGAAGCTGAAGATAACAATCTAGTGGACGAACAACTTGCTGAAAAGGTAAAACTAAAAGTTGAATTTGAGAAAGTCACCCTAATGGAGGAAACTTCTTGGAAAATCAAATCTAAAAACAAATGGCTTAAAGAAGTTACACTACATGATAACTGCAACTGCAAAAAGAAGGCATAATAAAATTCGACAACTTTGTATTGATGGAGTTTTAATTGATGACAGTTATAAATTGCAGGAACATATATTTCATTTTTATAAAGCTCTTTTTACTATGGAGCAGGTTATAAGGAATATTCTAGAATATGTGGAGTTTGATCAAAGAACTTCAGCTGAGGTTGCCTTTCTGGATGAAATGATTTCCGAAGATGAAGTTTTCAATGCAATTAAGGATCTTGTCCATGACAAGGCGCCTGGTATAAATGGATATCCTATATTATTCTTATACAAATGCTGGAGTTTTCTCAAAGTGGACATCATGGAGACAGTCAAAGAATTTTGTAACACAGGTTTGATTAATTCTAGACACAACTCTACATTTATTTCTTTAGTGCAGAAAAAAGACTATGTAGAAACTGCGAAAGATTGCTGGCCAATTTGCTTGCTGACAAGTGTTTACAAAATCATTTCAAAAGTCTTATTCTCTAGACACAAGCTGGTTATGAATAAGATTATCTCACCTGTTTAGTGTGCCTATGTGGAAGGAAGGCAAATTATTGAAGGTATTTTAATAGCCAATGAACTAGTTGACTCTATACTTACTTCTGGAGAACCTGGAATCATTTCTAAGATTAATTTAGAAAAAACTTTTGATAGAATTAGTTGGAGTTACCTAGAGTTGGTTATGAAGAGAATGGGTTTCAGTTCAAAGTGGTGCAAATGGGTTAGATTATATTACTCATTTGCCTCGTTCTCAGTTTTGATCAATGGATCTTCTTTCGGTTATTTCAAAAGTTTTAAGGGTGTGAGACAAGGAGACCCTATTTATCCATTGATTTTTAATATTGTTATTAAGGGCTTCTCTAGATACTAACACAAAGCAGCAAATTCGAAGTTTTTCAGTGGGTTTTCGTGCACTCAGAATGGTATTATAGTGAATCATCTTCATTATGTTGATGACATTATATTCTTCTTGAACAACAACAAACAAGAACGTCATAATCTTTTCTCTTATATTTACTGTTTTGAGTTTATTGCAGGTCTCAAAATTAATACTTCAATGATTTGGCTTATTCCTATCGGGTGCATTCCATAGTTAAATAATTGGGCTACTGAATTAGGTTGTTCCACTGAATCAACACCATTCGTTTATCTTGGTTTGCCTTTAGATGCAAATTCAAACTCCAAGGAATTGTGGAATCCTGTAATGGAAAAATTTGACTCGAGGTTATCCTTATGGAATCAAATCTCTCTTTCAAAAGGTGGTAAGCTAACTCTTATCAAACATATTCTCACTGCTTTACCCCTTTATTATTTTTCTCTCTTCAAGGCTCCTTCATCTGTTATAGCACAATTTGAGAAAAATGTTAGAAATTTTCTATGGGAACATAAAGATGGTGCCAAAAGTTCTCATCTAATTAACTGGGATTTGGTTCGCTCTTCAAAATAAAGAGGTGGTTTAGGAATTCTGGATCTGAAGATGATGAACACAAAATTATTGTCAAAGTGGTGCTGGAGATATGGTATTGAAAATAATCGTCTGTGGTGCCAAATTATTTCTGAAATACATGGGTTTAAATCTTCTCATTGGACTCCGGGGAAAGTTACTGTAATACCCCGATTTCAGCACTAGTTGGCCGAATGGAATATAGGTAATGGTTTTTCCTTTCTTAACACCGAGGCCTGATGGGTTCATTTGACTGAGTTGTGTAGTTGCAGGAAATCCTACACTACACACCTCATTAGAATCCACACAACTAAGACATTTGAAGATGAACAATTATGATTTTTATTGATTAATTCTTTGAATGTTTACAAGATATAATGGAAAAGATCTAAAGAAATTACAATCACCACAAACTTTCTCTCTCCTAATGACTTGCCTAACACCCAAAAAGATCTCCCTACAACAGACTTATTCGACTCTTTATATAGGGTATTATACAATGGATGACAATTTAAGTCATCCCTTTATTTTCAGGAATGACTTGCGAAATATCGCAAGTGTACAAGTATACAATCTCGCGACACTTCTAAACTTCGCTATATCTTCACATCTTTCTCGTGTTTCGTCTGTCGTCATTCATTGCGTCATTTATATTACTCTTCTGCGACGCCTTCGCAATGCTGTCGTTTACTAATCTCGCAAGGTATTGATGTCGCGATATTCTCGATCCTACATCTTGCCTCTTCTCATGTCTTCTCTGCGAAGAAGAGAATGTCATGAGAATTAGTTTTTAAAATGCCGCAACTGTTCATATTTATCGTTACGATCCCGTACTTCTACACAGAATTTATTACACATGTTTCTTCTTCCACTCCTTTCTTGACACGTCTCTTTCAACCGTTTTTTTTTGACCATTCACGTCCCCTCTCGTATTAAATGCATTTATCTTCTCGAGAATTCTTCTCTATATATAGTTTTGTCACCCTCATCTTCTTCTTTTTTTACTTTCTCTCTGCAACTTTTCTTCAATTCTCCTCCTCCGCAATTTGCGTTTCTGCTATTGTAAATCTTCCTTTTCTTCTTTCTCTTGATCTTCCATTCTCTAATCATTCCCATACTCTAAGAATGGCTCCACCTGGTCGTAGATATGAAACCCTTTTCGGTGAGACTCAAAAGAATTTACAAGAGAAGGGTTTCACCTTGTCTACTATTCCCAATCAAGAATCTTCATCTATTCTTTTTCAAAAGTTATTTATCGATCATCATTGTGATGATCGAGAAAATCATAATCTCGCTAGGTCAAATCTCGCAGTCTTCCCATTCCTCTCTACAATCCCGAACTGCCCTTGTTCTATGAAATCCTTGCTCATGAGAATTTCTCATGAGCTATTTATCAATTAAGTGGTGATTGCATCCGTCTAATGCTTGAATTCGCCCATCGTGGTACTGTAAAGGGATCTCTATACCGGTAACGTCCCGGAGATCCTAAATTCGCAAACTTAGAGATAGTCTGAAAAGTACTCAAAAGAGAAAACTTTTTGAAAATTATGAAGTGATAAATATGAAGAATGATAAATCTCGCTGGGGTGCCCGATTGAAAAGAAAAGAAAACGTTCCCGACGATAAGATACTCATGCTAGATATTGATTGGCATTCTGGCAAGAACAATGTTCCTCGCTACTCTAAAGATGAGAAATGGTGTGCCTTTCCGCTATTTTTGAATGGACCTTACATTTGAGGTTCCAATACACTCCCTGCGAATCTCACAAATTATCATCCTTGGGTATTTAATTGGCCCGAGAAAGCAAAAGAGGTATACTTCTTAACTTTTAATTATTTTACAATCTTCATTTCCTCTTATATCTAATCTTTCAGATCACCAAATTGAGAAGGAGCTACAAAAGAAATCCAAAGGCGAGTACTCTGGCGATACTTCGTTCAATCACGGATGAAGTAAGAAATATTTTTCCTTATTATTTTTAACAATATTGTTGCCTTTGTTTCTTATCTTCATTCGTGTGCGAAGAGAATGATATTTCTGAAGCTGCGAAGGCTAAAGGTAAGAATAAGATTACTCTTCGCAAGGATAAGTCTTCTGCTTCATCTTCTAAGAAACGGAAAATCTATTCCTCTTCTCATTCCAACTCCCAAACCGGCGAGAACTCTGATGAAGATAATGATGAGGTTGACACTTCTTTTGCGAAGGAGAATCATTCAGTCGAATCTGCTATGGCGTAGCTATCTAGTGTTTTCTCTGATTCTATGCAAGTTTTGGGAGATGATCGTTTTTCCGCTACATGCGAAGCTCTCGCAAATATCTGCGATGCCCCCTGCTAGCGGATAATGATTCTTTTCGTGGAGTTTCCAGGACAATGACTCCCAGTTTCTTAAATGCACTTAGTGCCTTAGTATGTTCATATTTCTTTATTTCTTTGTGATTTCAATTATAAACCTTATCTTAACAATTTCTTTACTTTCCTTTATAGTCTGGGAGAGCTTCCTTTGTTGTTGCCTCAGATCTCGAGAAAAGGCGCAACAATCTTGAAAAGAAAAACCTTCAACTTAAGGAGAAGACCAAAGAACTAGAAGTTGAAGTTGCGACATCTCGCAAGAAAAGTGAAAATGAGACTGCTGCTCTTCGCGAAAGAATTCAACAATTGGAAGCTGAATCTTTTACTCAGAAGAATAAAATTTCTACCCTTCAAAGTGCTAATCAACAACTTTATGGTACAAAACTCTTATCTTTTCCTCATTTTTATTTTGTCATTTATTTTTCTTTGCCTGACTTATCATTTTCGCAGACATTTATAATCTTTCTGAAGAAGCCATCCTTCTCCATTCATTTCCTGAGCCTATGGATAATGATGCTCTTCTCGCTCATCTCAACGAATCTTTAAGTAGTTCGTCGAACAAAATTAAATCTCTTTCAATAAATGAACTTCGAACCAAATTTCATCTCTTAGAAATTGAGCATAAATCTAGTTTAGGTTTAGCCAACGGATTTAAACGTTTATATCTTAGCTCCCACGAGAATAATAATATTCTAAGGAAGAAAATTAATAGCCTTATAGATGACAAGGATCGCATTGCTAATCAAGGTGCACAAGCATTAGCGAAATTCCAAAAAACTCTTCTTGAAGTCAAAATTGAACGAGATGAATCTCTTCGCCAAAATGCCATACTTAATGAGCGAGAAAATCAAATTCGTTCACTTCTTGTCATAAATAGTGATGATGAATTCGCTTAATGTGTGAAAGTTCTAGATAATGCCGAGAAATAACTTAGGTGTTAACGTCGGTCTTCATCTTGAGCATACTACCTTGGTTAAAGATATGATTTAATGAGAGAAGGTTGTTAACTGTTCTTCTTTACTTTACCACTTCTTTTTTGTGAAACTGTTATTAAGTTACTGACTCATTATCATACGTTCGCAGAAGCTGAGAAGAGATATTAAACAAGAATTGAAGAACTTGAATCTGAAAAAGAACAACTTGCAAATGACCTCTCTCTTCGCAACAACAAGTATTCCAGGTTGAAGAAGCAATTACAAACTACAGTAGCGAATTTCAATAATGACGATGTTCGTTTTCGCAATCAAACTATTGAGACAGTTTGTGATGAGCATCGCATTCCTCTTTTTTCATATCCTTGTCTTCTTGATGAAGTTCCTGAAAATATTCCTTCCTCAGATGTCTCTGATAGTGATGCTAGCGAAGAAGAGGAGTATGATAAAGAATCTGATGAAAAGGAAGAATGAACTGAGAGATAGCTCCATTTTCCTTTTTCTCTTCTTGTTATACTTGTACATTTATCCTTCTAGCCTTCCATTTTTGTAATCTCTTACTGTAAATCTATCATATGAAAATAAATAACAAGTTTTTACTCTAATCATTCCCATACTTGCCTCTGTTATTTATTTTCACATGAGAGATTAAACCGATAACCTTTAAGTAATAATACTTCTTAGTTTCGCAACTGCTGTTGCTAATTCTTCACAAATAAATGAAGAAATATAGCCATTTTCACAAGTTTATTTGGTTACTCAATTTCTTGTGTGATCTTATCTTCATTTATGTTGAAATTCATCATTGCGACAAGATCGCAGGACGTCTTTACATTTTCATGTAATGACCCATTGATCTTGCCTTATCATTGCTCTTGTGTGGTCTTATTTTGCCTTCCTAGTTAAAGGTATTATTTTGCCACCCCTCATTTTTGCGTCAATGTGACAGGCCTAAATATTCTTACGAACATAAAGTCCCATGACATTGCCGTCTTGCGACAAAATCGCAGGACGTCTTTACATTTTCATGTAACGACCCATTGATCTTGTCTTATCATTTCTTTGGTATTTTTGCCTCTGCAGGATATTTTTCTTGCGACAATATGACAGGCCTAAATGTTCTTGCGAACATAAAGCCCCATGACATTGTCGTCTTTGCGACGAAATCGCAGGACGTCTTTACATTTTCATGTAAAGACCCATTGATCTCGTCTTACCCTCGCGTTAGTATTATTGCCTCTTCAGGATCATCGCACAAATATTACAAGCCTAAATTTTCTTGCGAAAACAGAGCCTCATGACATTTGCGTCTTAAGACACTTATCAGCTCTCTAATGGAGGGTGCCACCCTTATCATCTCCCTGGTTGCCCCTTCAAGGAGGCGTACATCAGCCATACAAGACTAGCTCCTCCCATCCGGTCTTAACAACAACCAGTTGTTTTCGCATCCTCTTATCCCTGATACCTATATGGCTTATGGTTACGAGACTGCACCCTAAGTGGAGTTTTCTTCGGGCCGAGTGCAACATGTGCCAAGACTTGCCAAGAATGGCCGAGACACTTCAAATGCCCCAGGCACTCTTGGCTCAACCGTGTACCCGCGCCTTGGTCATACACTGACTCCTTGTAAGAGACCCTCGGTCGTCCAACCAGGGTATAACCTTATATGTATAGTTGGAAATCCAAGGTATCTCCCCCGGATGGGCTTTATTGACCCTAAATTTTCATGACTCAGGTTCCAGGGGAGGTGTAACCTTTTCCCTGAGCCATGTCAAGAGATACCCCCTTATATGACGCACTTTAGGTCTTACATTTGCCTCTTACGAAATATCATTCGCGAACTAGGGTGTACGCCATAAAGGTTTGTCCCATTTACTCATTCTTTCATTTTTATCAATTCTTGCAATCATTCATTGATTTTTGATTATTTCTTCTCATTATCTTTGTGAAATTATCACATAATCTTGCTTCATTTGCTGTGATCTCGCTGTAATTATTTAACCAAACTTTCGTTATATTCATGAATCGCGAGACTTTCGCGTACTCCTTCCTCGATCATCATATTCTTTGTACTATTGACATGCCTTTGTCACTCCAAACACCTTTTTTTTTTTTTTTATTTTTTTTTTTTACACAATTCAAAAAATCAACTATTTATTTCTTACACTTGTTATTCCTGTTACTCTCTGTTTCTTCATTCAAATTCCCTAATATTTCTTTCCCTTTTGCGAGACCATCGCAATTTCCATTTATTTTCAAGCATGTATTCATCTCTCACTTCTATTGTGTCCACCATCAGTCTTTCTCTTCTTTATTCTTGTTTGATATTCCGCTTCCAATTCTTCTTTTGAGCAGCCCTTTCCTCGCAAGACTCCACATCGACTTCATAGCACTTTAATCCCTCAACCCAATCTCCTTTTATAACACCAACACCACTGGGATGAGGAAATTTGATGCACTGGTGGTAAGTTGATGCTACACCCAAGATCTCATGTAACAAGGGTCGCCCAATTAATGCATTATAGGGGGATTCCACATCGACTATGCAAAACAAGATTTGATTGGTAATCCTTTTAGTGGTATTCAGCATACGAATTTCTCGTTTAGGTTTATTGGCAGTACCATTAAAACCATAAATCTTATAGGTTGAAGGTATCAAGTCTTCGTCTTTCCCTCCCATAGTCTTGTAAGTGTGGTAAAAAAGGATGTTTACAGAGCTTCAAGTATCAATTAAGATTCTATTTATTGCCCATGAATTTTCTGTCCCATCATCTTCATCATCAACAGGTTTTGGGTTAATCTCCAATCTTACCACTAATGGACTGTCATGCATCTCGCCACCTTAAGGTACTTCTTCTGCGGTAAAAGAAATAATCTGCGTTTGCCATTCTTTCAGTGGCGATGTCTTCGCGATGTTCATTACTTCTCTATTGTCAACATCTCTTGCGAAAACCCTACTGAGAACACTATCATGAAAATATTCAATTGACCTGTACGAATGTACGATAGAGTTGCAGAACAAGTTTTTGGCCTTCGCTCCAACTTCTACTATAAACGTTTCTTTCCCTTTTGTTGTATTTACTTTGTGAATTTCTGGAGGTTTTGGTAATGGTTGAGTCTTCTCTTCACCTTTTAAGAAATGATTTAGCTTCCCTTGATCTATCATTCGAAGGATGATTATTTTTATATTCCTACAATCATTCGTTAGGTGTCCATGAAAATGGTGATAGGAACAGAATTCATGACTTCTGTCACCTGGAGGTGGTTCATTCCCCATGTTCCATGGTGCAGGTATGTTCTCCATCAGGATTATTGCTTCCCATATTTTCTCCACGCTAGCGTTTAGTGGAGGCATCTTGATTTCTTCCCATACGACTCTATGACCTCGCTGCCCTCTATGATAATTATGCCTCTGGCCTCCATAAGTCTCTTGCAGATTATGCCTCTGACCTCCATAGGTTTCTTGCGGCTGATCAAGCCTTTGAATTTTATTATTTCCGCCACGGTTGTAGAAATTTCTTTCTCTTTCAAATTCTTCCTGATCGCGACTTCCCATGGCTACCAACTTTTGATGACCATCATCTGGTATCCTCATTCCTTGTTGACCTTGCGAGGTACTCGCTACAGTGTTTATCAATTTGGGTAACAAACTTGCATTCGCAGCTCCTGAACTTGTATTCGCGACGTGGTATGATTCCATCTCATTTTGCTTTTCCTCTAGAGCAATATACTCCTCCTAAAGCTCTCGCAACTCAGTCATTGTGATTGTATTCTTGACTCTAAAAATTTGAATATATAACAGATTTGTCGCGAACATAGCATTAATGAATGATAAGATGAGATATCTCTCCTCCACATGGGTAGCCATTTCGCTACACATTGTCTTCCATCTCACAGTTAGATGCTTCAAACTTTCACCAACCCTTTGTTTTAACCCAAATACATCTTCAATACCTGGTCGCGAGGAATTATTACTTATATATGCCCCTAAAAATATAGCCTGCAAGTGATTGAAAGATGTTATTGTCTTCTTGGTAGCCCTTCAAACCATTTCAAAGCTTCTCTGTCGGACTTGATGCAAAATATTTGCACAATATAGCATCATGATTCTCCCATTGTAGCATACATCTCATATAAGCTTTGATATCTTTGTATCGCGCAAGTTGTTCCATCGAAAATGCTGGTTAATGTCGGTAAGTTGCACTTTGGTGGTATTCCTCCTAATTGTATCTCTTGTGTGAACGGAGTTTTCGCAGCTTCTTCTATGGCTTCATCCAACTGTCTCTTTCCTCCTCCCCTTTTACTATTCATTATTCCTCTCATTTCTGCCAATTCTCTCAAAATTTGTTCATTTTTATCAGAATTTGAATCTATTGGTCTTTTTAGTTCCGCTTCTCTTCTCCTGCGTTCATGTCTGCTTTGACTTTCATCATTCTCTTCTCGTCTTTCTCTGCGATCTTCTCATTCACTTCTTTCACGAATTCGCATACCGTTATATCTATCAATTTCTCTTCTTTGTTGCCTATCAGCTCTCATTTGTTCTCTTTCATATTCTTCATTAATATTATCATTGTTGCGATTTTATTCTCGCATTCTTTCTCGATTATCATGATTATTCTGGCGAATTGCCTCTTCTAACTCCTGTTCTTCCATTTCTGCTCTCAATCTTTCTCTCTCGCGAGCTAGACGTGCTTGTTCAACATAATGTCTTTCAATTTCATCCTCATTTGCTTTTTGCTTCCTCTGTGCTTCTCTCCCATGCAATATTCTTCTTCCTCCTTCTCGATTTTCTTCATCAATTGGATTATTCCGCTCCTGACGCTGCCTATTTCCTTGGTTTCCACCATTCTGCTCATTTTGAAGAGTCTCGGGACGTGGGATATAACGATCTTCCATCATTTCTCTTCTCTCGCAATGTTCTGTGCCTGGATTTTGTGTTTCTTCTTGGTTTTCTTCATCAGCATTTTCTGTAGCTAAAATTCTCCTCCTTTCCTCTCTAACTCATCTTGAACTTGACCTTGTAGTGCTTCTTGACCTTCTGTTTTGTAATCTGATGTTTTCCATCCTCAACTCATGATTCTGTCTTGTCAAATTTACACGTTCCTCTGCCTCTAATCGTCTCTCTTCATGTATTGTTTGTCTCAATGCCTCTAATGCTGCGATCTCTTTATTTCCATGAATTATTTCTCCAATCCCTTCTCGGTCTCTCTCCTCTTGTCCATTGTTTACCAATTGTTGTTCTTCTCCCCTTTCGTCCATGGAATCTGATCTCCAACTATGCACGCTTACTCTATCATAATCCACAGTTCTATTTGCTACTGGTTGAATTGGTGATTGGATTTGATTTTCTTCATTATTCCTCATGTTCATTCTTGAAGATTCTCCCATTTCATTTCTCCCTTCTCCAGCAAGTCTCCTACTCCTTCTAACAGTTGTTGGTTGTTCGGATGCATTTCTTCTTCTAGCCATTTCTTAATTTTGGTAAACTGTTGAAAATTATATGAAATTCCTTCCCTACTACTCCAAATTCTTTCAAATCACGATGTCAATCCTTACTCTCTTCCCTGTTTCTAGCGCCAATATGTAGTTGCGGGAAATCCTACACTACACCCCTCACTAGAATCCACACAACTAAGACATTTGAAGATGAACAATTATGATTTTTATTGATTAATTCTTTGAATGTTTACAAGATATAATGGAAAAGAGCTAAAGAAATTACAATCACCACAAACTTTCTCTCTCCTAATGACTTGCCTAACACCCAAAAATATCTCCCTACAACAGACTTATTCGACTCTTTATATAGGGTATTATACAATGGATGACAGCTAAGCTGTCCTTTATTTTCGGGAATGACTTGCGAAATATCGTAAGTGTACAAGTATACAATCTCACGACACTTCTAAACTTCGCTAGATATTCACATCTTTCTCGTGTTTCGGCTGTCGTCATTCATTGCGTCATTTATATTACTCTTCTGAGACGCCTTCGCAATGCTGTCGTTTACTAATCTCGCAACGTATTGATGTCGCGATATTCTGATCCTACAAGTTGTGTGGAAAAACTTCTCAGTTAAGCGTGCTCGGTCGGGAGTAGTCACAGAATGGGTGACCTCTCGGGAAGATCGCTACAAGAAATCGTCCAGGAGTAGTCACAGGATGGGTGACCTCTCGGCTGGATAACCGCAGTAGTGTCATTAAAAATCCTAAGTTGTTGGATAACCTCAGTAGTGTCACCAACATTATATCTAAATTGTTGGTGTTGGCAATTCCATTAATACTTGGAAACATAATTGGTTATCCACCTTAACACTTGCTCCACCTAATCGTACTTATAACCACCTTATACTGTAACATCAACAAGAAAAAATATCCACACATCATTTTTAGAAATTTTTTGGTTTAAACATTCGCATGTGAAGCTCCCATACAAACTGCTTCTATTCTTTTGGAGAATATGTCATAAAATCCTCCCAGTAGCTATGGTGGTAGTCAGATACTCCCAACAATAGAATAAGTTTTGTCCTTTGTGGAGAAGAAACTGAAACTACTCTTCATCTTTTTATCAGCTGTACATATGCCAGAGCTATTTGGTTTGCTACTTCAGAATATATTCTACATCATTGACAGTCAATCCACACTTTACAAGATTGGTTTCTTTCATGGAATATGAGCATAACTCAACTTCATTCAAGAAGGCTCTTCGAGCTAATTTGGTGGTGGTTACAATGTGGCATATCTGGAAAACTCGGTGTTGTTTGGTTTTCAATATTAGAGACTTAATCCCGTTGCCAATGTACAATGCATTTTTTTATTTTTGTACCACCTATCATATAGACATTAGATTGGGTCATTTGGTTCATGTTTCTCCTTTGAGAACCCCTGCACAACATTAATTTACATTAGTCTCACTACGGGAAAAATCATCATTGACGACACTAGATAAGAGTTGTAGTACCCCTACGACAACTCCATTTCATGCATTGTGGAACGGGGGTATTGTAGAAAGTCCAAGTTTTTCCACAATGGTTGACAAGGGTTGTAAAGGGTGATGTGATTCATGGTTCGGCAATATTTTTCCAAAGTTGTGATTCTCTGTCAATTTTTTTGATAACCTAACACAACTCTTGCTTGTGTTGTAGGAATATCTTGGACAACAAAGGATGCGTATCGTAGAAATATGTAACACAACACTTGTATAAGTTGAAGGACTATCTTAGACAACCTAGGATGTTTATCGTAAAAATATGTAACACAACACTTATTACTATTATGAATAAGATTTGCACGACACTTGTTAGAGTTGTAGAACTACGTTTGACATCACCTAGTTATGTTGTAAAGACATTCTTTCACCACCTCTGGTTTGTATAGTTGAAATATGGAACACAACTCTTATTAGAAGTTGTGTTCATAAAACTATTTTGAAAAAAAAATTATAGTTGAAACCGAATTGCCGAAAGTTAGAGCTGAAACCCAAACTAAATCTGATCCAAGCTCAAATTACACTATATTGGAACTTGAATTATGAATTCAAATGACCATTCAAACAAAAATTCATTGTGTTGTATTGTATTGGTTACACAATTCATCACTGGTGTTTACACTTGGGTTCAAAATTACAAAAAAGTAGAAAGTAACCAAATCGCTGATTCAGACAAGTCATATCTAAGTTAAAAGGTTCATTAACACAATCGCAAACCGGAAAGAAAGGGAAAATTCAGTTTGCCTTGATCCGTATGACAACAAATGTATATTTTTCCTGTAGTGGATGTTAAACAAGAAAATTCAGCAAATGCAAGAGTGTAAACCAAATTTAGTTGGTTAGAGATAGCATACAACAATCACATATAGGACAATACAAAAGAGATAACCAAATCAAAAAGAAAAGACTGTTGATCAGCATTCCAGGAAAGCGAATCAAAAAGCGAAGACTGGTGGAATAGGAAATCATGAAAACATGTATAAAGAGCTCGAGAGATTACCAAGCTTATAAAGAGGGGAACTAAAGATATCCAAAAATACGTATGCCGACTTGCACATTGAAAGAAAAAAAGACAGTATGTAGGATCAGCATGCCAGGAAACAATTAGCATGATGAATTTCAAAATCAAAGACTTTGGGTTGTTTGTAACTTACTAATCCAAATTACTCTTCTTGGCAATTCCTTACTAGATTGCTTTGTGCTTCTTGTAGTTTCACATATCCTTGCTGATACAAAACACATACACAGTTAAGTTAGTAAAGAAACTCGTAGCCAAGACTTCATCATGCCATACGCCGTGAATCCAATAGCTACTTCAGGAACAATATGCACAGAAAAAAAAAACAAAAGAAAGCAAATTTAAGTTGAGTTACAAAAAAAGCAAGTTTAAATTGACTTCATCATGTCGTACGCAATCAACGTATGTCACAGTATAGATGTTGTTTCAATAAACTGAATGCCATTACGAATACTTAAGATAGAATATGCGGACACAGAAAACCCAAGAGGTACCTGCATCGGTCTCCTAACAACATCTAGTGGGTATGTAAATGTCTGACCAAACAACCTATCTAGAGCCCCACAAGATAGGATGAGAATCTAAACTACAAAAGATAGACACGGAACCTGAATGACTAGTGTAACTAGAAGAATTCCTAGGTTCTGAGCGTATACAAATTATGTTAAGTAAATTTAAAAAATCTGTGTAGTACAAAGATTATAAAAACAATCTGTATCTAAGAAACTGTATACCTAATAGCAGCTACAATTTCGCGTGAAATACTTCAACATCTATATCCTTCTTGATGCCTTTAGTTGATTGCGCAGACTAGTTCCATCAAGATAGCCGCAAACACAAGTGGCGAGAACAGAGATACATAAGTTGTTTGAAGGGAGTAACATTGGAGAAAATGTAAAGTGTAACATGTGAATCTAATCAGTAAAAGCTTACCCAACGAATACGGATAAGAAAAAAGCAATTTGGCTTCAGGGTTAACATAAAATCCTTCTTTTAGCTTGGCCTCACGTTAACATCAATCCCATCTTCTAAAAGATAACCAATATGAAAAGGTTAACAAATATCTCAGATTCATAAGATAACTTTAACAAAAGATGGAAATAAAATAAAATAAAAATGGGATTCAGACCTGCTCTGGGTAGTCCTTAGCATACTGCTCAGCCGTCTTGTGGATGAACTTTCTATTTTCAGAGTTCTTTTTCTTCTGAACTTCTTGCGCACTATCTTTGCAACATGGTTATTGAGTAATGGTTACTAATCCCTTCGTAATTTTGTTGTCTTCGTGCAGTAATCAACGGTGGGGTATTAAACTTTCTTTTCTACTCCTATCCGGTTCACTAACATCATCTTGAATTCGAATTTGGCCAAAAAATCTGGGGCTTCGTCGGGGTACGAAGCTGTCTTAGCCACTGTATCTGCCACTCCTATCCATTTCACCAACATCAGTTCCGATAGTAGATTGTTCAGTTGCTGCATCAGAAAATTAATCATCACAAAAATTATAATCAGGTGCACCTAAACAGTAAACTCGGTGCATAATAAAGCATTATTGGGTCATTGAATTTAACAGGGATGATAAACATGTCATAATATTTCCCAAAAACATGCTTAGATCACTGAATAAGCAAGCATTATAGGTTGTCAAATTATACATGAATTTTTACATTATAATTTTTTATATATGCATCAAATTGAGATCAAAACATTTATCATTCTTGCTCTAAGTATTTCATGTATAATTTGACCAAATTATTACATCTCAAATCTAGATTATAATCTGAAGCCCTCATATCAGGGACTGAATTTAATATGCTTACTATCTCAAGTATTTCAGCTGAACTGTATATCGGTTCCTTTTGCTCAAGGATAGTGACAAACCCATAAAAGCAACAAAAAGAACACTATATTGTGACAACCTTAAATATGCATAGCTAGAGCAAAGAAATAAGCTTTCACAATCTCTCCATAAAGAAACCTAACTGAATTGAGATAAGAATAAATATAACTCAAGCTCTTGGCTTTTCATATAAGCCATGAACCAGTTTTAAATGAAGTATTTTTATCGATAGCTCTATTCTATATCACACATTAAGAAAATTGTTGAACCTTCAATTACAAATGGACAAATAAAGTCTATGCCCTTTGTCTAAAGACGGTGTTGAATGGTAAAAATAGAATATGACATAGAATGAATGAAAAAATGGTACAGTCAACTAAAACTATCTAAATTCAGAAGTCATAGAAGAAGCACATGAATTTTTATTAAATTACATGTCCATCTCTTCCCCCATTGTTTACCAGACAATGGATTTCATTAAATTAACCACTAGAGTCTAGGAAGTAAAACATTAACATGAGATGGCATATGAGCAATAAAGCATCAATATACAATATCAAAACAAAAGTTTATAAGCTAAACCTTTCGGTGTAGAGGAACCACTCTCCACAGTCCTTGTCATCTTGGTAACCTCCTGAAAGAGCCACAGACTGCACAACATAGTTAGACTGCCCAGCAATTCCAGAGACATGAGGAAAGTGGGCTCCCTATTGTCTGCATTCCAACACCATCTGAGACTGAAGCACCACCAGTAACCATTTGTATCTTCTCATCTCAATAACCCTTGTCAGATTCAACAACACCATCAATTGTAACAGCATTTCAATACCACCATCTCAAAGGCATCAGATCTTGTATCATCCAACTCCACCCACTAGTGGAAAATGGAAGTTAAACCAGTGCCAGGACAAGAAGTAATAACACTAAAAACGACTGTGTCTGGCAAAGGTTGATTTCTTTAAAAAAACCACTGTCTTTCACAGTACATTTATAAATACTGATAGAAATAGTAGTTTTTATTGATGATATTTCATAAAAAAAAATATATATTGATTCAGCTGAATCACATCACAATTAAACTTCAAAACCAAATTTCACAAAACTAAATTGACAACAACTTTAAAACTCAATCTGTATTGAAAAGTGATTCAGTTTATAATTTCAACTAAATACTGCGAGTTCCAAGTCTGAAAAAAAATCTAACACTAAGTTGGAAACCTTAACCTAGACGTGTTCCTACTACAAGATTTACAACTATAAAGTTTCAAAACATGAAGGTAAGACTTCATCTTCTGACAAACTAGCTCAAATCAGGTCCATTACTCCATCACTAAGCTACAAACGAAAAAAAAGATAACAACAATTAACAGTAAAAAAAGAGAAAAAGGGAAACGAGTCTACTCGACACCAGCACCACCTACACCTGCACGTACAACTATCCACTCATTATAATTTAAAGAAAACATATGAACTGCAACTATTTTTCTTGTGTCGAATATCCAATCCATAACTCATAAAGAAATTGAGATCCTGACCCAAAACATACACCGCGAAATGATAGAAGTCTTAGGAGAAAATCCACAAGCTTCACCAATTGAGATCCTTATCCCGCAAACTTTCCAGTTGACACTCGTAGAGAGGTTCATATATAGCTGCATTCATTACCATTTATATGATCAAACTATAATTCCACCTGCAAAAAATTCAAACAAAATGAATTCAAACCAATAACAACCTAATACTTGTACATGAAGAAAATATGAGGACTTGTCAAAAATTGACAATTGTTTCCTCTTTCTGCTCAACTTTAAAGGAAAATACATTGAATGCTAAAAATTAAAGAAGAGAGTGAACCATGCAATAAACGATCAAGAAAAAATTCTCTCGGTAAGATACCTGATTGAAAAGTTGTTATAGTTTCTCGTTTGTAAAATTGATACAAAACTGCTCAAAACTGTAACATTGAACATATGCAAGAGAATACCATCAAATGAGCAGTTTCGTCCTACGAAACAATAGTATAAGCAGGAAATTATCAGTAATTCCTTTCAATGTACCAATTACAATTAAAAGTCAAGCAAAGAATGAAGGCCTTCTGCTAATGTATATGTAACTGTAAACATAAGACAAAAAGATTAACAATGGATTAAGACTTTAATTGTAAAAAATATTTTGATAATAAATGTATGCTCAAGTACTTATGCAAAAACTAAGTTTATCGCCAATAATGTTGAACAACATAGTTTAGTCTTTAATAGAAAAGGACAAGCTAAAAATAACTTACGGATACTAAAAAGAGGAAATGGAGTTCACATCATTCGAACACTAAAACGAGTGATAGATATTCCTTGTAGAAAAAGTCATGAAAGAAAAGTAAAAGCGGAAGAGATGTCACTTTAGAGTTACATTAATGTAAAACCAATCACACTTTAAGCAATTTAAGAAAGCTAACACCTGCAGTTTTTTTTTTTTGAAGGATTCCAGGCTACGCTGAAGTTAGCGGATCAAGCTTACCTTGTTCATATAGTTAAGATCCTCCGCCATTTTTGTAGATCTGGCACCACGCCAGGCAACTAATAATCCTATAAAGGATGAGTACCATTTGAGTTATTACAAGCTAAAGGACTAGATGCGAACATTATAAGCTTATCAGGTAGACTAACCTTTTTAGGTAATACTATTGCAGCGAATTTGCACGCTATCATGGACCCTGATGAAAACATACAACACGAAACAACTTTAATAAGATGCCCAAACCAATCTAGCGAATTGAAATAGGATGGAAAAGGATTTGCTTACCCATGGAATGACCGGAAGCATGAGCTTTCGCAAATCTATATGACCAATTAATGCCAATGCATCCTTTTCCAAATTGATGTCCTGTATCAACAATCCCATTACACAAATTTTCAAAACTGGAAAATAAAATGCATCAAAAGCACACTTTCCAAATTGACTCGAGACTCACAGAGGTCAGCCGTCTTCATCACAAGCTTTGTTTCTTCACTCAACTCTACTTCTGCCAATCAGAAAACAAACAAAAATATGGTGAATACGTCAACCACGAAACAATCGGAAAGCGACGTATTAAAGATTGTGATAACTGATGCAACAAAAAAAATACCTCTTAACTAAAGCTGTAACAACATACTGGCTACTGGCAGCGTACGTAATCCAATTCTAAGACCTGCTTACATCTTGGCATATGTACGTCAACTGAGGATTATTCCAAATTTCTGATTTTGGTAAATTGAAATGTGATATCCGATCGCTTATCCAATTGTCACTGTCATCAATTTTACTTCCGTAACTCAAATGGATAATTTAGAACTAGGTGATAAACCATGTGTATATCACATACAAAATCAGATACTAATTGGGGAAGAAATGTCATTCTTTTCCCCCATATTTCATGACGTTCATAATGTCATCAATGACAACATTGGAGAACCAAAACGTCTGAATACTATGACAAAGTCAATACATGAATGTTTCATGCCTCATGTGCAACCATAGGATATTAAAAACTTACACGAATTCAATCATTTAACGACAACCATTCACGAGAATCTCCAACCAAATTGACTACCGATACGACTGCGGCCATATTTTGGGAAGGTATCGGTTCCATGATGTTACTTCCAGACATATCCATTGTCTGCAACATATACACAATTTTAGCATTAGTGAATCACGTCGGTAAACCATAATTGCAATGTCAAAGGGGCAAATTTCAAAGTTAGCCAAAACTTATAAGTTACTGCCACTTGGTTCTGTGCTAATAAAATCAATGAGTTAAACTAATGAAAATTAAAGCACTCAAAAGAAAATGCTTTTGTTTTCCTGTATGGTTACAACTCAAAAGATTACTATCCAATGATAAGCACAATTTGTGGTCCTGATCTTGAAGGATTGTTTTTTTAAAACAATAAACTTTAAGTACTGTAATCAAACAAAGACTTCACGTAAACCAATAAGAGACTTCAGAAGCATCCTAATAGTTTAGATAGTAAATTGAGTTCAATTTCCAGCATAAGAATCCTAATCTATCTAGTAACATAAGAAAACCCATACTTATCAAACAGTATATGCACAATATTTCATAAACTAGTAGAAGTAACGATATTACAAAAAAAAAAAATCACAAGCAGAGCCCATTAGGATACCAATGCATATTTATAGGAAAGACTGCAACCCTGACTGGATCCATCATAAGTTGAATTAAGATTATCAACTTGTAATTAGCCGAAGAATATACTTCCACAGTATTTAGAAAAAGCAATAGCAGAAATAGGATAGATAACTGAAAACGATAATAAGCATCAAGGTCATCAAGTTATTAGTGACAAGCTTGGGTATATAATATTTTGGGATTATCATCTTTACTAATGTTGTACAGAATTGCAGATTTGCTAGAGTCTCTACACTATGCTCTGGGGTAAGATAATTACCTTTCACTATGCTGGTTGTGCAGGTTCTACTTGTCCCTTTGGGTGATACTCATATGGAATTACCCAGAGATCCTGCTTGTCCTGTAAGCATATCAAACATGAACATGTTGTTAACCTTCTCCTTTTGCTTTCCTTTGCACCACATCTGTAGAAATCACAAAACAAAACAATCAATAACAAATAAAAAACTTAAATTCAACATAAACGAAGAACCCAATATAGATTTAATCATGTATTAATCTTTTTTTTTATACCACTATTAGATTTAGCTGGCTTCGAAAGAGAATACACACAGTCAATAAAACAAAACGAAGAAAACAAACAAATAAACTAAAAGTATGAATAAATCCACAAACTGATAACGAATCGGAAAAGAGAACTGAGATGAAATCGAAGCTTCTAGGTTTACTAAGATCCAATTTTTTTTGCTTCTGAAATTTCAATTTGGAGATGGATAAGTTAATAGATTGAACTAAAATGGTAAATAGAGATGACAATTGCCTTTCGATTCAGTTTCTGCAGATGAATCTTCGTTTTTTAGTTGATGATCTTCAACGCCTCTTTTTCACTGATTCAAAACAATTCTTGAAGACTTGATGTTGTTATGATAGAGAAGAAGAGGTCGCAAAACCTAATATCAAGTTTTGATTCACAAACAAATGGTAGATAAAGAAAAAAACGAAGAGGAACAAAGAATGAGTTAGAAAGACAAGTGAAGGAAGATGCTACCTGTAGATGAGATAAAGGGATAAGGTTGACTGTTTTTTTTTTCTCTTTCATATAAAACTCTAACCCTCACAGTGGTTATTAAATATTCTATTTTTTTTTACAGAAATACCCCTATATAAAACCACTGTGATAGAAACAAGTTTAAGTTTTTTGTTTTTTTTTTTCCCGATAAAACCACTGTGACTCATGGCACTATAGGTAACTACAGCCCAGCGAAAGTGGTTTTTGTGAAGCCCAGGAAGTGGTTAAAAACCCATATTCCACTAGTGACCAGCTAATTCCATTTCACCAGATGCAAATCAATTTCAAGACCAACAAATCTCTGATTCTCCATCTAATTTCAGTTCCATCTATTTCTTTCTCGATCTTCATTTCATTTTCGTAATCCCAACTCATATGAATCTTCTCTTCCCCTCCAATTTCGAATCTAACTTGTTTGTGAAAACTAATGCCATCAATTTCAGAAGCCAATTCAATCATACCCATTACAAATATACTCATCAATCAAACATCTTAGATCTTCTCTGTCGATGAAATCACCACCACCTTAACACTAGAATTCTTCATTTGCAGCTCACAAACACCAATCTCTTCTTTCCCTTTCATCAACGAAGTCACCAACACCTTCACTGATTCTGTCAAAATCTCCAAATTCAACCAACACCCAACATTCCTGATCCGATGTAACTCTGAACTACCACTTCAATCTTCATCTTCGTGAAAACCCCACCAGAACCATCTCATAAATTACAATAAAACCCTTCCATTTCTTCTCGTCTTTGCCATCACAGATTTGGGGGTTTTTATTTTCGTTTTGAAATCTAGGATTTGCTGGTAGTTAGGGTTTCTGTGAATTAGGGTTTTTGTGAATTAGGATTTGCTAGAATTAATACGACACTGCTTCACCGCTAAAGAAGAGAGCTGTTCGGTGGAGAGGAAGAGGATGCTAAGAAAGAGAGAAAGAGATAAAGCTCGAGTGGTTGAGGGAGGGTTTGGTGGGTGAATGAAAATGATGGGCGGACCATATTTCGTTTGATCCACTCATACGGATTGAGAAAAGAATTTTACGGTTGATATTGTATTTGTGATGCTCATACGGAATGAAAAGCATTTGTGTTTCTCTTTATGCTAATACGAACTCATGTATTCGGTTTATTATCAACCTTCGACATGAAAAAAAAAATCCAAAAAAAATATTAATAAATTTAGGACATTGTTATCGACATTCTGATATAAAAAAATCCAAAAAATGTATAAGAATGAATCGGGAAAATAAAAAATGAATTCGATAATTGGGGTGTTTATTTGTGCTTTCTCTTTGTGTTTTTGTGCTTCCAGTTTGGATTTCGACTAGCCGCATAGGTCATGAAGTAATTTTGAAAAGTCATACAGATCATGAAGTAGCTTTAGTTCACACTGGTAAACTCAGGTTAGCATGATACATCATCGAAATCGATAAATATGAAGCTCAATGTCGGTTCGAACTTCAAATGTGGCATAACGACATACAAACTATGAACTGAGAAGCTCCAGGAGGGTTAAAACTTCAAACTTAACATGATACATCATCTAAATCAATAAATATGAAGCTCAGTGTCGACTAGAACTTCAAATATGGTATTACGACATAAAAACTATGAACCAAGAAGCTTTGGGAGGGTTCTGACTTCAAGCGTAGCATGATATATCATTGAAATCGATAAATCTGAAGCTCATAGTCGATTGGAACTTCAAATATGGTATAACGGCATAGAAACTATGAACCAAGAAACTCTGGGAAGGTTCTGACTTCAAACGTATCATGATATATCATTGAAATCGATAAATATGAAGCTCATAGTCGATTCGAACTTCAAATATGGTATAACGGCATAAAAAATATGAACCAAGAATCTCTGGGAGGGTTCTGACTTAAAACTTAGCATGATACATCATAGAAATCGATAAACATAAAGCTCAGCGTCGATTCGAACTTCAAACTTGGTATAATGGCATATAATCTATGGACCACGAAGCTCTGAGAGGGTTCTGACTTCAAACTTAGCATGATACATCATCAAAATTGACTACTCTAAGTCAGAAACTTGGTAAGAACGACGAATCCATCCATTTACAGGTAAGATTTCTTCGAAATATTCTACGAAACCTTAAACAAACCTTATTTCTACATATTGTATGCAAATCAGGCTCAGAGATCGAAACCTGGCCGCGAGTTAACTACTATAAGTCAGAAACTTGGTAAGAACGAATAAACCATCCATTTACAGGTAAGATTCCTTCGAAATATTCTATGAAACCTTTAAAAAACCCTATTTATGCATATTGTATGCATACCAGGCTCCGAGATCGAAACCTGGCCGCGATTTGACTACTCTAAGTCAAAAACTTGGTAAAAAAGACGAATCCATCCATTTACAGGTAAGATTCCTTCGGTATATTCTACGAAACATTAAAAAAACCTTATTTTTACATATTCTATGCATACCATGCTCCTAGATCGAAACCTGTCCGTGAGTTGACTACTCTAAGTCAGAAACTTGGTAAGAACGGCGAATCTATCCATTTGCAGGTAATATTCCTTCGGAATATTCTACGAAACCTCAAACAAACCTATTTTTGCATATTGTATGCATACCAGGATCAGAGATTGAAACCTGGCCGCGAGTTGACTACTATAAGTCAAAACTTGGTAAGAACGAAGAAACCATCCATTTACAGGTAATATTCCTTTGAAATATTCTACGAAACCTTTAAAAAAAACCTATTTCTGCATATTGTATGCATACCAGGCTCAGAGATCGAAACCTGGTCGTGAGTTGACTACTATAAGTCAGAAACTTGGTAAGAACGACGAATTCATCCATTTACAAGTAAGATTCCTTCGAGATATTCTATGAAACCTTAAAAAAACCCTATTTCTGCATATTGTATGCGTACCAGGATCCGAGATCGAAACCTGGCCGCTAGTTGACTACTCTAAGTCAGAAACTTGGTAAGAATGACGAATCCATCCATTTACAGGTAATATTCCTTTGAGATATTCTACGAAACCTTAAACAAACCCTATTTATGCATATATGTATGCATACCAGGCTCCGAGATCGAAACCTGGCCGCGTGTTGACTACTCTAAGTCAGAAACTTGGTAAGAACGAAGAAACCATCCATTTACAGGTAAGATTCCTTCGAAATATTCTACGAAACCTTAAACAAACCTTATTTCTGCATATTGTATGCATACCAGGCTCAGAGATCGAAACCTGACCGCGAGTTGACTACTCTAAGTCAAAAATGTAGTTGCAGGAAATCCTACAATACATCCCTCACAAGAATTCATAATAATCAACCCATCTTTAAGATCAACAATCACACTTTTTATTAATTGAGTTAAAGAATTTTTACAAAGAGGAAATGAAATCAAGAATAAAACTATTGCTCTAGACTTTCTCTCTCCTCAAAATTTTCCCTCCACTCTCAAATATCTCTCCCCTTCTCTTAGGCCTACTCGGCTCTTTATATAGGATGTTACATAGTGGGTGACAGCTAAGGTGTCCTTTATTTTAGGATCTGACTTGCGATATTCTCGCAAGTACACAAGTGTTATATTTCGCAATGCTCCTAAATCTCTCTAGATCTCCACAACTTTCTTGTGTTTAGGCTGTCGTCATCTGTTGCGTCATTTCTGTAACCAGTCTGCGATATCTTCGCAGTGTGTCGTATAAAGATTTCGCAAAGGTATTGATGTTGCGATATTCTGATCCTACATCTTGCCTCTTCTCATGTCTTCTCTGCGAAGGAGAGAATTTCATAAGAATTAGTGCTTCATGATGCCGTAGCCGTTCATTTTTCCATATTCTTCTATATTGACATGATCTGTACTTTTACACAAAATTTATTACACGTATCTCTTCTTCCATCCATTTCTTAACACGTCTTTTTCAACCGTTGTTTCTGAACCGTTCACGTATACTCTTCGCATTAAATGTGCTTATCTTCTCGAGAATCCTTCTCTCTATATATTCTTTTTTTTTTCTTTTTTTTTTTTACTTTCCTTCTTATCTTTTCTGCAACTTTTCTTCACTGTTTTTCCGTAAATTCCGCTCATGTTGCTGTAAATTTTCTTGTTTCCACTTCTTTTGATCTTTAATTTCTTCTTCATTCCCATACTAAAAATGGCTCCTGCTGGTCGTAAATACGAAACTTCTCTTGAAGAGATTCAGAAAAATCTCGAAGGGAGAGGTTTTACATTAACCACCATTCCCAATCAAGAATCTAAATCCATTCTTTCTGCCAAATTTTTTTCTGATCATCATTGTGATGATAAAGAAATCCTAGTTTCGCTTGGTCAGATTCTCGCTGGCCTTCCTATCCCTCTTTATGATCCAAATCTTCCTTTATTTTATGAAATTCTTGCTCATGCGAACTTCGCGCGAGCCATCTAGCAATTAAGTGGGGACTGCATTCGCTTAATACTTGAATTCGCCAAGCGTGGTGCTGGTAAAGGATCTCTCTATCCAAAAGAAGTTAGGGATCCTAAATATGAGGATTTAGAAATACTCGCCGAAAAATACACCGTGGAGAGTTTCTTTGAGAATTATGAAGTAATAAACATGAAAAATGATAAAACTCGTTGGGGTGCTCGCTTGAAGAGGAAAGAAAATGTTGCCAGCGATAGAATACTTATGCATGACATTGATTGGCATTCTGGCAAGAATAATATTCCTCGTCACTCTAAAAACGACAGATGGTGCGTCTTTCCACTGGTTTTGAAGGGACCTTATATTTCAGGTTCAAATGTGCTTCCTGCGAATCTCGCCACTTATCATCCTTGGGTATTTAATTGGCCCGAGAAAGTGAAAGAAGTATGTCTTCAAATCTTGCTCACTTTATAATCTTTCATTTGTTGTTACTTTCTTGTTCTCTAATTCTTGCGAAAATTTTAGATTAAAAAGCTGAGATCGAGCTATAATAGGACTGGGAAGGCTAGCACTTTATCTGCTCTACGCTCCATCACAGATGAAGTAAGAAACATTTTTTATAATTTTAACAATATTGTTGCCTCTGTTTCTTATCTTCATTTGTGTGCGAAGGTTGGTGTTGTAGTTGTTGAAGAAGAAGAAGGATCTAAGGTTGCTAAGGCCAAAGGCAAAGGTAAAGGTTCTCTTCACAAGGAGAAATCTGCTGCTCCGCCTTCAAAGAAGCGAAAAGTTCATTCTCCTTCTCCTTCAAATCTTCATTCTGGCGAAAGTTATGATGATGATGATGATAATGACATTGATGGTTCTTTCACAAGAGAAGATTTTCCGTCTGAATCTTCAATGGCATAATTGTCTAGTATCTTCTCTGACTCCATGCAAGGGATCAGGGATGATCATCTCACTGATACATGCAGAGCTCTTGCGAACATCTGTGACGCTCCTTTACTAGATGGTGGCGATTCTCTTCATGGGGTCTCCAAATCAGTGACTCCTAGCTTTCTGAATTCACTTGGTATCATGGTATGCCTTCATTTCTCTTTTTCTTCATAATTATAATTTAAAGTTATACTATATCTTGAAAATTTATTTATTTTCCTTTGCAGGCTGGGAAAGCTTCTTTCGCTGTTGCCTCTGATTTGGAAAAGAGACGTGGTATTATCGAAAAGAAGAATCTTCAACTTCGCAAGAGAAGCGAAGAACTGGAAGATGAATTTGTTGATCTTCGCAAGAAGAATAAACAATTAGAAGCTAATTCTTCTTCTCAAAAGGACAAAATATCTAGTCTTCAGGATGCCAATAAGAAACTTTATGGTATGAAACTTTTCATTTTTCCTTTATTTTAGTTTCTCATTATCCTCCCTCATCTAACTTATCATTTTCGCAGACGTTTATAATCTTTCTAATGAAGCCATTCTCCTTCACACATTCCCCAATTCTATGGATAATAATACCCTCCTTGAACACCTTAATAATTCCTTAAATAGTTTTTCAAATGACAAGATTGAATCTCTTCCCATAAATCAACTCAAATCCAAACTTCGCCTCTTAGAAATTGACCATAGATCCAGCTTGGGCTTAGCCAACCAATTTAAGCGTTTTTATCTTGACTCTAAAGAGAAGATCACTACTTTAAGAACCAAAATCAGTGACCTCATAGATGATAAAGATCCCATCGCTAGTCAAGGTGCTCAAGCGTTAGCGAAATTCCAAAAAACTCTTCTTGAGGTTCAAATTGAACGAGATGATTCTAACCGCAGAAATGCTATACTTAGCGAAAGAGAGAATCAAATTCGTTCCCTTCTTCTCATAAATAATGATGATGAGTTCGCTTGGGCTGCGAAAGTTTTAGATGATGCCAGAAATAACTTAGGTGTAAATGTTAGTCTTCAAGCTGAGCACACGGCCTTGGTTAGGGATATGATTTCTGACAGAGAAGGTTGTTAAGTGTTCTTCTTTATTAATTGTTCGTCTTTCATAAATTATCATCAAGTTGCTGATTCATTGTTATATATTCGCAGAAGTTGAAGAGAGATTTCGCAAAAGAGTTGAAGAACTTGAGTCTGAAAAAGAGCAGCTCGCAAAGGATCTTTCTTCTCGCAATGATAAATGCTCTAGATTGAAGAGTCAGCTAAAGATTACTGTTGCGAACTTTAAGAATGACGCTATTCTTTTTCGCAATCACACTATTAAGACGGTCTGCGACGACAATAACATTCCTCATTCTACATATCCTTGCCTCGTAGAAGAAATTTCCAAGAATGCACCTCCTCTGGATATTTCTGATAGTGATGCTAGTGAAGAAGAAGAATCTGATGGAAGTGAAGAAGAAGAAGGATTTGATGAAGATGATGAAGAAGAGGAGTCAAACAAGAAATAGTTTTGTTTCTTTCTTTCTCTTTTTGTAATATCTGTACATTCATTCTTTTAATCTCCAATCATTGTAATCTTTTGCTGCGAATTTCTTGAATCTTCAAATGCAAGTTCTATCTTTTTTGTTCCTTTCTGCACATATTAAAAAAATAATTCTTTTTTGCAATATGGTTAATCAATATATTATCAATCTTTCATTTCATTCGTGCGTAAATCTTTCATTTGGAGACAAATAACATGTTCTTATTCCATTCATTCCCATACTTGCCTCTGTTATTTGTATTCAAAAAAAAGATTAAGCAAGCTACTTTTGAATAGCAACATGCATTCATGCCTCAGTCTCGCAATTGTTTCTGCTGTATTTTCGCAATTAGATATTTCTTGGTTTCTTCCAAGATTTCATTTTTTCTTTTTCTATTATGTGGTCTTATTTTTCCTTCCTAGTTAAAGGTCTTATTTTGCCACCTCTTGTTATTGCGACAAAATCGCAGGATGTCTTTACTCTTTCATGTAATGACCCATTGATCTTGTCTTATCATTTTTATAGTATTATTGCCTCTGCAGGATATTTTTCATGCGACAATATGACAGGCCTAAATATTCTTGCGAACATAACCCCATGACATTGCCGTCTTGCGACGAAATCGCAGGACGTCCTTACTCTTTCGTATACTGACCCATTGATATCGTCTTATCTTTATCTTTTGTATTATTGCCTCTTCAGGATTGTCGCACAAATATGACAAGCCTAAATCTCCTTGTGAAGATAAAGCCTCGTGACATTTGCGTCTTAAGATACTTATCAGCTCCCTAATGGAGGGTGCCGCCCTTATCTTCCCCCTGGTTGCCCCTTCAATGAGGCGTACCTCTACCATACAAGGTTGGCTCCTCCCATCCGGTCTTAACAATAACAGATTATTTCGTGACCTCTTATCCCTTTTGCCTATAGGGCTTATGGTTACGAGAGGCGCACCCTAAGTGGGGTTTTCTTGGGCCGAAAGATACGTCAAGACTTGCCAAGAATTGCCGGGGTAGTTCCGGACGCCCGGGCACTCTTGGCTCAACCGTGTACCTCGGCCCTTGATCGGATGTCGCACTCCTTAGAAGAGACACTCAGTCGTCCAACCTAAGTCATTAGCTTAGGTTGAAAATTCAAGGTACGTCTCCTGGATGGGCTTTATTGACCCAAAATCTCCATGACTCAGGTTCCAGGGGCGGTGTAACCTTTTCGCTGATCCATGCAATAGGTACCCCCTTCTATGACGCACTTTAGGTCTTACATTTGCCTCTTGCGAAATTTTGATTTCGCGAACTAGGGCGAACGCCATAATAGGTTCGCCTCTGTCTGATTATTTTGTTGATTCTTCTGCATATAAGCTCTTTTGTAATTTCGCAATCTCATGTTTATCATTCATAAAATATATTTTCTTCTTCTGCATATCAGCTCTTTTGTAATTTCGTAATCTCATCTTCATCATTCATAATATTTTTTTTTTTTTTTTTTTTTTTAACAATCTTGTCACACATCTTTCTTTCTTCTCTCAATCTTACTTTTGCAGTCATAAAATCAACAAATACATTCACTCTTGAAGTCTTTTACTTCTGCTACTTTCTGCCTCTGCATTTTCTGTTAGTATCTTATCTTTTGCGAAATCTTTGTCGCTTCTTATCTTCAGCATGCATTGGTTTCGCAACGATTCTTCTTCTCTCTATTCTATTGCATATATCATCAATCTTTCAATTTTTTTTTCTCTGATGTTATGTTTCCAATTCTTCTTCTTCGCAGCTCTTTCTTCGCAAGATTCTACATCAATTTCATAACACTTCTTCCCTTCAATCCAATCTCCTTTTACTATGCCTATACCACTGGGATGAGGGAACTTGATACATTGATGGAAAGTTCATGCTACACCTAGAATCCCATGTAACCAAGGTCGTCCAATCAATACATTTTATGGTGATCCCACATCGACTACACAGAACATAATTTCAGAGGACATTCCTTTCAGTGGAATTCACATACTGACTTCCCATTTAGGTTTATTGGCAGTACCGTTAAAACCATAGATCTTGTAAGTTGAAGGTATTAGATCTTCATCTTTTCCTCCCATAGTTTTATAAGTATGATAAAAAAGGATATCCACGGAACTTCCAGTATCGATTAAAATTCTGTTGATTGCCCATGTATTCTCAGCTTCATCATCTTCATCATCACTAGGTTTTGGGTTAATCTCTAATCTTACCACTAATGGTTTATCGTGCATCTTGCAACCCTCAGGTACTTCTTCTGCGGTGAAGGAAATAATCTGCTTTTGCCATTATTTTAGTGGCAATGCCTTCGCAATGTTCATTATTTCTTTATCATCAGCATCTCTTGCGAAGACCCTGCTGAGAGTGTTATCATGAAAGTATTTAATCGTTTTGTACGAATGTACAATAGAGTGACAAAACAAATTCTTTGCCTTTGCTCCAACTTCTATTACAAATGTTTCTCCTCCTTTTGTTGTATTTACCCTGCGAATTTCTGGCGGTGGTGGTAATGGTTGATACTGAGTTTGGTTTTTTAGAAAATGATTTAGTTTCCCTTGATCTATCATTCTTAGGATGATTCTTTTTATATTTCTGCAATCATTTGTAGAGTGTCCATTAAAAAAGTGATAAGAACAAAATTCATGACTTCTGTCGCTTGGAGGTGGTTCACTCCCCATGTTCCATGGCGCGAGTATGTTTTCTATCAAGATTATAGCTTCCCATATTTTCTCCACACTAGCATTCAGTGGTGGCATTTTGATTTATTACCATATTATCTTATGACTTCCCCGTCCTCTGTGATGGTTTTTCCTCTGACCTCCATAAGTTTCTTGTGGCTGATCAAGTCTTTGAATTTTGTTATTTGCACCATGCCTATAGAAGTTTCTTTCTCTCTCGAATTCTTCTTGATCACGACTTCCCATAGCTACTAGCTTCTGCTGACTATCTTCCATTATCCTTCCTTGTTGTCCTTGCGAAGTGCTCGCCACTGTATTTATCAACTTAGGTAACAAACTTGCATTCACTGCTTTTTAACTTGTGTTTGCAACTGGGTATGATTCCATCTCATTTTGCTTTTCCTCAAGAGCAATATACTCCTGAAATTCTCGCAACTCAGTCATTGTGATCGTATTCTTGACTTTGAAAATTTGAATGTATAACAGATTGGTTGCGAGTATAGCGTTGATTAATGATAGAATGAGGTATCTCTCATCCACACGACCAGCCATATCACTACACATTGTCTTCCACCTCTTGGTTAGATGTTTCAAACTTTCTCCAACCCTTTGCTTTAACCCAAATACATCTTCAATGCCAGATCGCGAGGAATTGTTACTTATATACGCCCCTAAAAATGTAGCCTGCAAATGGTTGAAAGATGTTATAGTATTCTTTGGCAAACCTTCAAACCATTTCAAGGCCTCTCCTGTTAAACTTGATGCAAAATATTTGCACAATACAGAATCATGGTTTTCCCATTGCAGCATAAGATGTGTTGTACTGCACAAGTTGTGCCGTCAAAAATGCTGGTTAACGCAGGTAAATTGCACTTTTGGGGTGTTCCTCCTAATTGTACTTCTTGTGTGAATGGGGTTTTCGCATCTTTTTCTATGGCTTCGTCCAGTTGTCTCCTTCCTCCTTCTCTTTTGTTATTTAACATTCCTCTCATTTCCGCTAACTCTCTCAAAATTTGTTCATTTACACCAGAATTTGGATCCATTGGTCTTTTTAAATCCGCCTCTCTTCTTCTGCGTTCATATCTGTTTTCATTTTCTTGTTCATCATTTTCTTCTCGTCTTTCTCTACGATCTTCTATTTCATTCCTTTCATGAATTTGCACACCGTTATATTTCTCATTTTCTCTTCTTTGCCGCCTTTCAGCTCTTCTTTTTACTCTATCATATTCTTCATTAATATTACCGTTATTGCAATTTTGTTCACGCCTTCTCTTTCGATTATCATGATTGTTCTGGCGAATTGCCTCTTGTAACTCTTGTTCTTCCACTTCTGCTCTCAGTCTTTCCCTCTCGCAAGCTAGACGTGCTTGTTCAGTGTAATGTCTTTCGATTTCATCTTCAATTATTTGTCGATTTCTTTGAACTTTTCTCCCACGTAATGCTCTTCTTCCTTCTCCCTGATTTTCTTCACCATCTTGATTATTTCGTTCCTGACGTTGTCTATTTCCCTGATTTCCGTTGTTTTGTCCATTTTGAAGAATTTCACCATGTTGAATATAACGATCTTCTATTATTTCTCTTCTTTCGCGACGTTCTTTGTCTGGATTTTGTATTTCCTCTCGAGTATCTTCATTAGCATTTTCTATAGGCGAATTTCGTCTTATTTCTTCTCTAGCTGACCTTGAACTTGTTCTTGTAGTGCTTCTTGACCTTCTACTTTGTAATCTCATGTTTTCCATCCTCAACTCATGATTTTTCCTTGTCAGATTTGCACACTCTTCTGCTTCTAATAGCCTTTGCTTATGTATTATTTGCCTTAATGCCTCTAATGCTGCAATCTCTTCATTTCCATGAATTATTCCTCCAATTACTTCTTGGTCTCTCTACTCTCGTCCATTAATTCCTAATTGCTGCTCTTCTCCCATTTCATCCACAGAATCTGATCTCCAAGTATGTACACTCACTCTGTCATAATCCACAGTTCTATTTTGTATTGGTGTACGTTGAATTGGCGGTTTAACTTGATTTTCTCCATTGTTTCTTGTGTTCACTCTTGAAAATTCTTCCATTTCATCTCTCCCTTTTCCAGCAAGTCTCCTACTCCTTCTAATAGTTGTTGGTTATTTTGATATATTTCTTCTTCTAGCCATTTTTCAATCTTAATGAGTCGTTGAAAATTATATGAAATTCTTTATCTACTACTCCAAATTCTTTCAAATCACAATATCAACATTCATTCCCTGTTTCTAGTGTCATTATGTAGTTGCAGGAAATCCTACAATACATCCCTCACAAGAATTCATAATAATCAACCAATCTTTAAGATCAACAATCACACTTTTTATTAATTGAGTTAAAGAATTTTTACAAAGAGGAAATGAAATCAAGAATACAACTATTGCTCTAGACTTTCTCTCTCCTCAAAATTTTCCCTCCACTCTCAAAAGATCTCTCCCCTTCTCTAAGGCCTACTCGGCTCTTTATATAGGATGTTACATAATGGGTGACAGCTAAGCTGTCATTTATTTTAGGATCTGACTTGTGATATTCTCGCAAGTATACAAGTGTTAGATTTCGCAACGCTCCTAAATCTCGCTAGATCTCCACAACTTTCTCGTGTTTAGGCTGTCGTTATTTCTGTAACTAGTCTGCGATATCTTCGCAGTGTGTCGTATAAATATTTCGCAAAGGTATTGATGTTGCGATATTCTGATCCTACAAAAAACTTGGTAAAAACTTATAAGTGTTGTTGTAGGTTTCTATTTAAAAAAAGAAGAAAAAAACCGAAACTTGTGAACTGAAAGGGTGGTTGATGAGCTAGACTTCCATGCAGTAGGTTCATGTTCGAATCTCCCCTTTAGCATTTTTTTCATTATCATATTTTTGTGTTCTTCAACAACACTTGTCAGAATTGTGATAGGCTAAGTCACTACATATATGGAACAGAGTTGTTATAGTTAAATGTCATCACAATTGTTTTGCTTAAGGAGTTGTCGTTTGTTTTCTTAGCACAACCCCTTGTTTCCTAAGGGTTGGCAGTGATGATATACGAAAACTCTTCCTTTGAAATCAGTTGTAAAACATAGGACTTTCTACGATGTTTAGAAAAGTGTTGTAAATCTCTAGTTGTAGATGTATATTTTTCCTGTAGTGTCTCCTCCTCCCGTAGGTTAGATTTCCATTACTTTGTTGATACATGTATATGTCCTAATATAACTCTACTACTCTGGGTATTGTTATTCGTGATGGTGCTGGAGAATTCTTCACTTTTAAAGCTATCTCAACTATTGCGAGAGACATCGACCAAGCTGAGGCTTTAACAGTATCAAAGAATTTGTAGTGGGCGCAACAACTTCAGTGTGATAAACTCCTTGTACAAACTAGTAATAAGGGTGTGGCTAAAGTCGTTTCTCAGTTATTTTCCAGTAGCAGGAGAGAAGATATTAATCTCATTTACCATATTAGATCATTGTTATCTGTTGGAAAAACAAAGTTTTTTTTTAGTGAATGAAAATTAATAACAAAACGTTTTTCAAAATAATAAAACAACTTCCAAATTTATCTCTCAGCCTTTATGGGTTAAACTTACCATTTTTATATTTTTCATTGAATGAAAAAATTAATTTCCTTTGAAGAATTTTCAAGATTTATATTCTTCACTTTCTCTTGCATAAAAAAAAAAAAGAGTGAGAATTCTTTCGTTTTCCATGATGAGAGATTTTTATGTAAAGAAGATCGATGAGTTTTCCGCTGCCAAGCTCTAGTAGAATAAGGTTTGGATGTGCTATTCAAACCTTATTGAGATTGTTGAATCCTGGAGGCATATGTCCAGTAGGGCTATAGCATCATCTTTTGGGAGTGTAGCCGGGCATTCTTGTCTTAAGGACAGCATGTTGAACATGTGCCTCAATCCACCATTCAGTTTCTTTTTCTATGGTGTTTAACAGAGATGTTTAACACATCAACAAATGAATCGGAGACGACCCAAAATTAAGATAAGTGCCTCTTATATTGATTAGTTGTTTGATATATTATTAATTTTAATTGTTATCCCCAACAATCTTAAGACAAGAATTTTTTATTTTCGTAATAACAATTAAAATTGCGGAATTGGGTTTAATAACTAGGACCAGTAAAGTGGAGCGTTGGTCTTGATTTTTTATAAATCTAAATTTTTTGAACCCTAAGAAGAAAACATCCTTACCATGTATCTATATATACAGTGGGTGATTAGCACCTCATCGTTGATGGGAAGTTTGATAGAGATTGAGCGTCTTCCGTTGTCTCAAAAGTGTTGTGATAAAGGGAAAACTAAGATTTGTGTAACCTATCTATTTGATATATTGCCAATGAAAAATGATTCTTTAAAACTCAATGTATTTTGTCCGGTAGACCTCACGAGTTAAGCTAATGATTGGTATTTTGGTCTCACCATGTGGATTAATAAATTAGTTAATCTGAGATGGATCTTGATTTTGACATTTGATTTATGGTTTGATTGTTCTGGTCAGAAGAAAGCCACGACATGTCTTGTATCTTCACAAGTGCGTCAACATTTCAACTTGATACTTGGGAGAAAAAGCCGATAACAGCAAGCTATCAGCTGGGCTTGTAGGCCTTCGTACCTATATGATTCTGAAAGCTGACTTGATAAGCATGCTTAAGAGCTGACATGTGATTACGGCATTTGTGCAAGGAATAGGTCCTTGATGTCTTCATTGGTATGACTGAACAAAGGTACAGAAGATCTAGTCATTCAACTGTGATAGTCCAACGATGGGATAGGTAGAGCAATTTGTGCTCTACTCAGGTACGTGCACTATTTTGGATAGCTATAAAAAATTTATTTATCTCAATAGTATGGGAGAAATTGACACGAAAGGTGATTATACTCCAAAATGTTATTTGGTTTGGGACAGTTTTTTAATGCCAGCATAATGCTTAGGCTGCTTAGAGAGACATTAGCATGTAAAAATCTGTAGATGTTAATGGTCTGTGGTCGGTTAAGGTCTAAATTGGTTTAAAAGTGTGAAAACTAGAGTTGTTGGTTAAATAACTCTTGGCGACCTTTTGAGTCAAATTTAAAGGTGCGAACTTAATTAGTTCAAAAGTAGACTGAGCGTTATTCAATTGGGAGCACAAATTTACATAGACTTCATTAGTAACTTCAAACTAAATTTGATGATTAAATTATCTAAGTTCACCTTGAAACTGTGGGGGAAAGAAATCTCTGCTGGGTTTTTACATTATGTACTTAGATAAACAAAAGATAAATTATGGTAGAAATACAATACCTACCATATAAAACATGATGTTCTTTGTAAATCTGTATCTTATTCTTGTGATCACTAATCCTTGCTGTGAGTATACATTAGTCAGGGAAACAATCCATGTGCAAAGATGAGCCGGCAGATGTGGGAACTGGAACACTATAGATTGTGCCGGTCAAAGTGTGTTCTCCATCAACAAAATCATGCACAACGAGACATGTGATTATGGACCACTTTCAGGCAGATTTTGAGAAAGTATCCTGAAAGGTTAATCAGATGTGGGACAAACTACAAGGTTTGGAGAAAATGAAGTGTACCTGATGCAACCTGATTTTACATATATATTTGTATAATCTTAGATTATTGCCTCTATTATAAACATGTTTTACATCTACTAACAAATCGGTGTTGTTTAAGATTTGACAGGAAACTAATATGCAGTTGACGTGGTCTAAACGATCAGTAGTTAACCAAAAGAAATTTTGAGGATATAATTTCTGTCTAACGTGTTTAGTTTGTGTTGTAAAACATATGTGCATGTCTGTGTTTGCCCTGGGATATCACAGAGATGCTCTTACTAGAGGACCAAAGATTGGAATGCACGAGGTACATATTTAATTTCAAATATGTGATATATATTGCACTAACCTTAATTTTGAGGAAGTTGTTATGAATGTACAAGTGAATTGTACATGTATTTTTTATATGCTTTACAACCACCTATGAAATATGTGATATTTACGATTTGACTGAAAGGCCAAGTTGGATGATATGATCTAAAGGATCGAAGGGAACCAGAAGAAATTTTGAAGGAAATGGTCTTTGTCAAACTCAATGCGTTTAATGTGTGTTGTAAATGTGCAGTATATCAGGTTTATACAAATACACTAGTATCTCAAAAGAATGGGATGATCTGATCAGAGACTTGAGATACGACTTGTGATACTTGAGGTACATCTTAAATTGTGTATGTGATACATATTGTACTGACCTTGAGAGATGTTGTTGTTTCAGGCTATGGAAAAATCGAAGCCTATGTGTGTATCCTCTTAAGGAGTGTCTATCAAAGGAAGTCCTTAAAACAGACATGATGAAATTGATTTTTTAAGAAATCAAAGTTCATGCTCTTTAATTCAAGCACAAGAGGAAGACGAATGTCTATTAAGATATGCTTCTTAGAAGATATTCCTCTGTGACCGTAGCCTGTGGCCATCATTGCAGAAACTCAATTGACTATGTGAGTCTAAAGTAAATGAGCAATGACAAAGTCTAGACATACTCGGAGAAGGCTAATTCGGTAAGACAACTATACTCTCTAATGAAGTAATTTTTATAGACTTAATGAAGTCAATAGAAAAATTAGTGATCCTTTGACGAAAGGATTATCTAGAGAGATAGTTTGTAATTATACATCGAGGGGATGGGACTTAAGCTCATATAATAAACTTGCCATGAAGGATACTCAACCTTGTGATTTGGAGATCCCAAGATCAAGGTTTTGAATGAGACAACTAATTTGTGGTGGGTAAAAGTAAACACTATCGAGAATTATATTCTCTGTCCCTTCCTATGGTGTAGACGTGATAGTGTGAGCGCATGTGGAGGATGACTTTTAATAAGTCTTAATGAGTTCTATAGTTTCAATTTAAGATTGAAGTGGGGTGTAGCAGTAAACACTCTTGATGGAACTCACCTATCTGAATGAGGAAGTGGGTCGCTTCCTATGAGAATTTGAGCTGATTCTCTAGAGCATTCTGAGAAACGGGATATGTCCAGGGCCAAAATGGACACAACGGCATGAGCTTGGCAGCAACCTTGGAGATATCATGCGTGGTTATTATCGCGGATTACACCAAACGCTAGCAGTTCAAGACATCGCGTTCACTGTCTAGCAAGTAGTTCCGGTAATCTCTCACTAAGCAAAGGTTCAAGACCTCATGGACACCTCTGCCTATAATGGTATTTCCTGTTTTTCGTTATTTTTTTTCCATCTTTAATTCATTTTGAGAAAATGAGATTTATGTGTTTTTATGGTCTTGGTATTACTAGTTCTTAGGACCTAAGGGTCACTAAGGGTTCACTGGCTCATTTTTACTTTGGTGAACAGAACCTTTAGTCCCACGTATGGGTAACTAAAGATGAAAACTCTCATGCTGCTATGATTTTTACAAACCATAGTATGATCCTGGGGTCAACACACTTTTGTGTATAAGAGAGGCTTGTAATGGCTAGTATGATTTTGACGCACATCCGCCAGTCCATTCAGTTAGGTCGGATCGTGGGGTTGAAAAAAAAAAAAAGTTTTTCGTTCAGTAAGTTTACCAAGATCGTTTGTCATGTTTTCATTCATGTGGGGGATTGTTGGAAAAACAAAGTTTTTTTTAGTGAATGAAAATTAATAACAAAACGTTTTTCAAAATAATAAAACAACTTCCAAATTTATCTCTCAGCCTTTATGGGTTAAACTTACCATTTTTATATTTTTCATTGAATGAAAAAATTAATTTCCTTTGAAGAATTTTCAAGATTTATATTCTTCACTTTCTCTTGCATAAAAAAAAAAAGAGTGAGAATTCTTTCGTTTTCCATGATGAGAGATTTTTATGTAAAGAAGATCGATGAGTTTTCCATTTGCTAAGCTCTAGTAGAATAAGGTTTGGATGTGCTATTCAAACCTTATTGAGATTGTTGAATCACGGAGGCATATGTCCAGTAGGGCTATAGCATCATCTTTTGGGAGTGTAGTAGGGCATTCTTGTCTTAAGGACGACATGTTGAACATGTGCCTCAATCCACCATTCGGTTTCTTTTTCTATGGTGTTTAACAGAGATGTTTAACACATCAACAAATGAATCGGAGACGACCCAAAATTAAGATAAGTGCCTCTTATATTGATTAGTTGTTTGATATATTATTAATTTTAATTGTTATCCCCAACATTATCTTCTTTTCCTTTTGTGTGATTTTCTATATAAATGGAGTATCTAATAAACCTGCCGATAGATTGACAAAGTTTGCTAGGACAAATATATATAATCCAGTGTGGTTTATAACACCTCCCAATATGATTAGGAGGCAACTTATGCTAGACAAATGTTAGCTTTATATGTCTTTCTCTTGTATATAAAAAGTTGAGTGTTTTTTCAAAAAAAAAAAAAAAAAATATACTCCATCCTTCCCATAATAGATTTTTTTTTTTTTTTGAAGCAAGTCCCATGTTTCTTAAAATTACCCTTTTTGCTATCCAAAAAGGCGTGGGAGCCCAGCTTGTTGCTAAGCTACCGACCAAAAGCTTTGTATAATTTATAAATACATAATTGTTAGTAAATAAAATATGTATAATTTGATATCCATGTTTATATTTGTTATGTTGGTGTTTTAAAATGTTTTTCAATGGTATAAAGTTACGAGTATCCGTATTATTGTTTTAGAGATAAATCATTTTTAAATTTTACGAATTATTATCCATAAAGGCATAATAGTAAAAAAGAAATTAAAAAACATCTCACTTCTCCTTACTTTAAGAATTGTATAAACTTGAGCTAAGTCACCTATTATGGGACGGAGGAAATATTATTTATATAACACCATTTTGTTGTTTAAATATGAGTTCCCTAATTGAACCGGCCGACTATTATTGCCAATGGAATGGACCAGTAATGTTCATACCACCAAATCTCGTTTACACATAAAGATTAGTTGTTTATTCGTATTAAAAAATCAGTTCGTATTCGTAATCCAGCTGTTTGGGCATATTGATTCTTTCAGCAATTAACATCACCTCTAATGTTAAAAATTCAGACGATTCCTTAAAACTCAAGTCGTACGTACCGATATCTCTTAATCATCTGCCCCGTTTTCTCTTAAACCAAAATATAGAAATTTGAATATTGGTATCATGTCATAGTTTAATATCCATGCTTAGCAATAGCACATGATAGGTACAGCAGACTTAATACGATTCCTTAAATGACTTACTTAAATTGCAATTAAGATGAGTTTACTATCATATAGTGTGCAGCATGTATAGTCTGATATAGGAAGACAGGTTGGTTGTGTGAGAATGGAAGGAATTTGAAGTCCCCAAAGGCTCGAGTTGCAAAAGATAGGCTGATAAATGACTTGGTATCTAATAAAATTATTTAGTTACAGATAAAATGATTTTTTGACTTGGACAATAATAAAAAGGATATACTACGTACTCCAAACAACTGCATCAACTTCGACTGTAAACAACTTCAACCTAATCTTCAACTCTAGGGACGCGTTTCCATTTGGTCTAACATGTGAACCACGGCCGTCTTTTGATAAGATCCAAAGGAAACAAGATTCTCCATGCCACAATATTGTTATTTGCTACGTTATCGTCAGCAAATAATTACACACTCCATTGAAAAATATACTTTATTATCTTGAAGAAAAGGCAAATAGAATTTTAAGCAACACCAAATGAGACTGACTGTTTCTTGTAGCATATGGCATTATATGCTCAGAAACTTCATATTCTGGATAATGTCTTCTTACCTTGTACCATATACCAGAAACTTTTGATTCGGTTCCGTCCACTTACCTAGTTTTAGGTTATTTTCAGAATATATTTTTCGAGCCAAAGTTTATTTTCCGATTATATGTTTCAACATTCAACTTCTCTTTCCACCCGAGGGGAAGATTCCTAGAGCAAAAATATGCTACAACTTGCACTCTACAGTGACAAACCAGGTGGCGAATAATATAGACAAGAGAACAAAGATGAGTCGTGCATAGAAAGAAACATACTCATGTTTTGGCGGTCAATTTATACGCGTAACTCATTAAGCACGTTGGATTTAAGGAGCTCCTCGTTTTTCAATATGTAAGCTCCACGTTGACACAGGTCCCCTTTCTTTCATGTCGTATTCTTCACTCTCAAATAATAGACAGTTTTGTTTTTACTTGCACCAAAATATCCACTGTTGAGAGGTATCAAAATACCAGTGAGTATTCCTTGAGTGGATAAGATGACCAACAGCAACAGCTCCTTTGCCAAGAACCTAAAGTACAATCTTATCACTTTGTTCACTTCTACTGTAAAGTACAACTATCAAAGCGTTATCAACATGCATGTCGGGAAGAGACTTTTCTATCACTTTGTAGAATTACATCCTTCGTTCATTCAAAATTAGGTGAAAACTAAAGTCAAAGGTTCACATAGGCATTGCAACAGTAACAGTGTGTTCAGTCAGTCATCACAGTTTGTCTATAAATAGAGCTCCTCATCTCATCGTCATTTCATATCAAAACCAAGCAAACATACAGAGCTAAAGCCTCAAAGCTAAAAGCATCTGGATTTTTTAGCGAGAGAGAATAAGTAGTTTTTAAGAGGGGATTTAGAAAGCTTAAAGTGCTTTTAGTTTTGAGATAAAGTTCGTGAAAGTCTTTGAAATATGGGAGTTTTGCAAGACCAAAATGTTAGCAATTCGGCTTTGCCATTGTTATCTCTAAACCATGTATCTTACCTTTGTAAGTCAGTTACCGAATCAGCCAAGTTTTATCAAGAAGTTCTTGGTTTTGTTCTCATTAAAAGACCTTCCTCTTTCAAATTTGAAGGAGCTTGGTAAGCTATAATATTGGCCATCATTTTTGGTATTACAATTTACTTGGACTATATATAGTTTTGGTCTAAATGTCTGATGAAATTATTGGAATTGTACAGGTTATTCAACTATGGAATTGGGATACATTTATTACAGTGTAATTCCATTAATGATGTCCAACAAATGCCAGTGAAAATCAACCCCAAAGATAATCACATTTCTTTCCAAGTAAGCTCTTTTCTTCGAATGTGCATATTATTAAATTGCTCATATTGGCCAATTTGTTTTGGATTCATGGAGTAGTGATTCAAGACTAATTTGTTATGTTTTGTTAATCTTTACAGTGTACAAACATTGAATTAGTAAAGAAGAGACTAGGAGAGATGGGGATGAAGTATGAAACTGCCCTCGTTGAAGAAGGTGGTGTTTTCGTTGACCAGCTCTTCTTTCACGACCCTGATGGTTATATGATTGAAATCTGCAACTGTGACAACATTCCAGTTATTCCACTATCTGCAAGTGCATGTCCCATGCTTAAGAAGCCCCAATCCTATTTTGATGAAAAGAGAATGTATTGAGTTGAAATAGAATATACATAGTTTCTACCGGTGGTAGATGAATGGAAAAAACAAAAGAAAACTGCAGATTACATAAAGAACACTACACTACATATTATAAGAAGATGGCGTCCCAAGAACTAAAGAAGCCCCAATCCTATGTGGTTGCCAAAAAGAGTAAATCACTTAATGCCGCAGAGATGGAGACTCGGATGATGGAAAGCTTGTTTTCCAACATGATTGATATTGCAATGTAGATTGATATCCCCATGTAGAGATCTCAAATTAAAATACCATCAAAGTTCAAAATGTTAATGCAAGTTTCATCGTTAGCAATTTTAGTGTTTGTTAATAAATTATTTTATTTTACTTTCATGTCTAACAACTTCTATAAGCCAATTATAGAGTTCTTATTTTTATTTATGTTTTGAAGACGGGAAACAGAAAGAATAGGCCTAGATAGTTATTACACGTGGATATTTTGTGCCCATGGAATCATTTAACAGAATTTGGTTGAGAAAGAGTGGGATTGCCTAGTCCCATATTGTTGTTGATAAGTTTTCTGCTTGGCTTTCGTCTACTGCAAAGTTTGTCAGGCCATCTGCTACTTGATTACCCTCTCAATAATTGTGTTGAATAGCACAAAGAGGAATTTGTCGCATTCTGTTCTATTTCGGTAATCATTTCTGCAATGTACCGCGGAGCTTCAACCTCCGTTTTTATGAAGCGCATCAGATTTTCTGAATCCATCTGAAAGATAACTTTTGGCCATTGTCTTTGTCTTTCCGTTGATGTCCTTGATACCATCACAGTTTGAGCATTCGAATCCCTGCAAACAAAACCTGCACCCTCCATTCCTGGATTTCCCCTAGCAACACCATCTATGTTGACCTTTATCCAATTCGGTTCCGGTATGATTCATCCTCATAATATTGTTGTTGTTGCTATGATATTTGTTAAAGAGGCCCTTGCAGGTGGGTCCCCATGTAAAACCGGGGCAGATTTTTTTTTTTGCCCATTTGAATTCATGTTGTTGCTTCAAGGTCTGTGCCAGGATGTTGTCCGGGGATGTATGGTGTTGTTTGAATACTAATTCATTTCTGGACGTCCAGAGGTTCCAGAAAAAATAATATAAAGCTGATACAGAGGGGTTATGGCTAGCGTCTTGCAGATTTTGTGAAATGGTTGTTTGATTGTTTATAGTGATATGGGAGTTAAGGTTAGTTTGGTTTGTCGATAGACGAGATAACATGTTGTTCCAGATAGTTGTTCATATTGGGCCTTGAATAAGTCTGTGCTCTGCTGTTTCTGGTTTGTCGTTGCACCGGGGGAATTGGCGAGGTTGATGCGGTGTAAGATAGAATGTCAGAATACCTTCATTGATAGCTTCAACAAAAGATGAATATTTGGTGGACAGGGTAAGTTCCACAAGAATTTGTTGGGTGTGAAGGGGTTTAGGTGGTAATGGTTCTTATTGAATTATACAATTGTATCCTGTGGCAGTAGTGTATTTTCCTGACTTTAGTGTGGCCATAGGATCTTATCCGGAGGGATGTTTAGGGGAGGGTGGATATTTATTATGTGTGGTACAACAACAGGTGGGAGGTGATTCAGTTGTTCATGATTCCATTTATTGGTGAGAGGGTCAATGAGATCAGCTACTGATTGGATTGGGTAGCATTGAGCCGGGGCAAGGTATTGAGATCAGTGTATCTGATTTGATTGGATAGGTGTGTCTAAACCGTTTCCGATGCAAAGAAAGATGAATTGTTGGAGGACATGTATGAGGGAGGTCTTTGTTTCCGTTGTGGGTTGGAGGAGGAAGGAGTGCGTATGTTTTCCTGAAAGATCTTTGCATATATTTCTCATTATATAATTTGGTACAAATGAAATTAGATTGGTCGTGTATGTTCCATATTCGTTTCATGAGCAAGCTTTATTGTGATGACTAATTTTCATTATATAATATGGTTCTTATGACCATAAAAGCGCTTTGTTTGATTGCTGCAATGATTTCAAATATATCATTGAATACGATTTACTAGACATGGTTGTGATTTACTAGACGTGGTTGTGAGTACTCAAGCGATCCAGATGATGGTAGACTGCACGTATTACTTCCCCTAGGGACATTTTAATCTTAGTGGAAGCAAAAAAAAAAAATGATTATTAGTTCAATGCAATTTTAAATGTATTACTCCCATTGCTTTCATCTTCGAAATAGATATGTATATATTCTTGTATTTGAACAAATTAATAAAATTAAAATCCTTTATTCCATTTAGGATAAACTAAGATGAAAACCAACTAGTGGTGGAGTTTTCTCTATCAAAACTGTTTATAAAGCCATTTTAATAAAACTCAAGATCTAATTAACATGTCTCCTTCTATTAAACGGAACTCCCTTCGGAAAACTATACTTCTTATAAAAATCTAGCATTTTATTTGGAAACTCATTCATAAATGCCTTCCCGTGAAAGATAGAATTGTTGAACATAACCCTAACATTGACATTGTTTGCCGTTTGTTCTAATCGATATTGAATCCTTGCAGCATTTTTTTTTTTTGGATTGACAAGTGACAACAAATATCATTATTGTTATGAATTTAAGCTTAATTCAAATGTTGTCGGGAAAATGCATGTCTTCTTGGTTTAATCATGATCCAACTTTTATACCAACCAATGTGAATCAATATTATACTTATCGTTTTACAACATGGGAAGTTTGGAAACATATGTGTAACGTTGTGTTTGACAAAGTGCAGGTGCATCAGGGCCGGGCCTGATAGGCAAGCAGGGTAAGCCCTACTTGCAGGCAACAACGGTCCAGGGGCAACAAATTAAATAGCCCAATTCTGGTTGGGGTAGTCATTAAGAAGAAAAAAAAAAGATGGTCTGGTTTATTACTTATATAACTTTAAAGGGTTGGAAATAAATATGTAAATAGTTCAAGTTTGATACAAATGTTTTTCGTTTCTTTCTCTATCTATCTCTTTCTCTCGTCTTCTCCAATCCTTCGTACTCCTTTTTCTTCCCTCCACAGATCATCATATGCTAGTATACTAATGCCCATCACCGGCAAGCTATCTACAGTAGATTTTTATTTTTATTTAAAAAAAAATTAATATTTTCTTTCCACTTTAATTACCTATCATTTTTCTTCCATAAACTATAAATTTTTTCCATGATCATATTTTGTTACCGAACTTTTCCATTTTAACTTTTACTTGTCTAGTTATCTAGTAGTATTTAGTTTATAAATCAGAATTACACACTATGTGATTCGTTCAACAAAAAAATTCGTCGCGGGCTTCGGCCGCTTCATATATTAGTGGCCATTCTAGCCCTACCTAAGATAATTAATATCTTGGATGTCCCTATAAAGGGACAAAAAAAAAATAGCTTTGGGACAACTTTTTCCAGGAACGGCCCTGGGTGCATGGAGAAACTATAACAAAAAATATGAAACTCACGTGTTAGATTGGCAAAGAGTTGACATTAACATTATTCATGATAACAGTTTTGTGAATAAATCCTTTACTTGTATATGAAAGAGCCTTGGCAACAATAAAATTAAGATAAAGTTTTCAGTAAATTTAATGGGAAAGAAGGAATGAGACTAATATTGAGGAATTTTTCAGACGCTTCTAATATAGCTAGAAATGCTCCAAAATCAGCTATAGATCCTAAACGAGCAGAGGCATGGCATCTTTGGAAACAATCAGATGGTAAGAGCCAAAGGCCTCACTAATATATTGATACCTAGAGGGTGACATCCAAAGTCTAATCAATGACATTAACAAAATGGAGGGTGCAATTAACTGGATTAATTCAAATATCATCCGGGACTGTTGTTTTTTATAAAATAAGTTTGATTCTCGAAAATGTAGTTTTGTTCGTAGAGATGCAAGCAATGTTGCTGACTTTTTAACAAAGTATGCTTTATCGTTTTCTGTAGTAGAAGAGTGGAAAGAAAATAACCTGTCTTGATTAGATACAACTCTGGATGTGGATTTAAGCTCTATGTAGTTTTCTCCATCGATGAATATACTTGAGTTTTTTCTCTCTCCAGCAATGTCTCTGGCGACTGAAAGCCAATTTTGTCCACCGAAGTTTTTCTTTGTTTCATCATGGCTTTTGATCGATTCAGCACGGTTTATCATCGTTTTCGCCTTCCTTTTGATTTCTTTCCCACGTTTCGTCAGTTTTCACAGTTTTCTTTCTACTTTTGTGTGCTGTTTTTCTCGTTTAGGGTTTGTGTTTTTCTCTTTCATTTTAGGGTTCGCCTGTAATTTTTCATGGCTAGATCGACCAGGGATTCTACCCGTATCCGGTTATCTACAAGCCCCTCTTCCCTGTTGCTTTTACCACCATCTTCATCACCTCCCTTCATAGAAGAGGCAGCATCTGATAACGAGTTCTGTCATTGCCCATTCAAGATCTTTGATAGTTGTCGTGACGAGGTCAACAGCAGGGGTTATGCCAAAGGATCTATCTTGCGGCATTTATATGACAGACACCTTGCTTCTGATGCGAACAAAACTTCTTGCAGAGAGCTGATTGCCAAACATCTACATATACGCCATGCCTGGGAGGAGGTTCTTAGCTGCATACGGATGTGGTTATGTTGTATATGTATGCATTTATATGCCTGGAAGATTTCGTGCAAAGGCAGGAGGGGGTGATTCATGGAGACGTGGTTGCATGGCCATTCAACGGAGAATGAGCATATTTTCTTTTTCATGGCTTAGCTCAGTCTGTCGAGTTAAGTGTTGTCTGTATGGGAACTCCGAGTGTTGCATTTTGTGATGTTTTGGAAGGGGATGGTGGTGATGTTGTTGTAGAGTCGCCTGGTACTCTTTCTACGGACCTGCTTAATACCGTTTTCCAGAGGCAGTTTACGACTGTAACAAGTATTCCATATCAGTGTCGATTATCGTTTTCGAGATCGTTGAAAGCCTGACTCGACAAGGTCATCGTTAATCCAACTAATGAGCCTGCTTGGCTGTAGCTAATTCTGTTTCCCATTTGCACGTTAGCACTTTACAGGCCGAGGAGTTCAGCGGAGGCGAAATCAGGCAAACGAAAACGTTTACAAGTAGCTGCTATTAACCAAGCTTTATCAGTTTGGAAAGATCCGAATGGTTGCTATGTACTGGTTGACAAGATGCTGCAGCTCCCTGTTCGTAATGTGACTAAGAAAAATGATGAGAAGAAGCAGGGTATAGCCAACATGTCAACTTGCCGAAAGAAAATGAGATGTGGTCAATTCCCTGCCGTAATTCGAGTGCTTTCTTCAAGTGGGGTTGCTCCATGTAATGAACAAACCTACTCTGAGTTTCTAGATAAGCACCCAGTGTAGTGCCTCCTCCGGTTTTCCCTTGTGATGATATTATAGCGGACCCAATTACAGTGGATAGTCGAGCAGTTCTGGGAGCTATTAAGAGCTTCCCTACGGGTACATCATGTGGACGAGATGGACTACGGGAACAGTATTTAGTTGATGTGATGAGTGAGGCTGCAACTGTTATTGCAGACGATTTACTCGCTTCTATTACAGGCGTTGTCAACCTTTGGTTGGCTGGAAAATGCCCCGAAGGTTTAGGCGAGTTCATTGCTAGTGCACCCTTAATATCGTTACTTAAGCCTGGTGGTGGTCTTAGGCCCATAGAAGTTGGCACGATTTGGAGTAGATTGGTCTCTAAAGTAGCGACTTTCTATGTCGGCAAGGATATGACTTCCTATTTAGGTGATTACCAATTCGGTGTTGGTGCGCTGATGCGTGTCGTAACCACAAAAAATTAATTAATATTTTTCCACTTAATTAACAAGTAAAATAGTATAGTAAAGTTCGTTATCACAAGGAGCAAGAGTTTTTAGTTGTAAAATTGTCACAAAAAAAGGGGGTTTCTGTTTTAGATTTTAAAAGCAAAAGAAAGTAAATAAAGCGATTAAAAGTATAAATCGAAATCAATAAGAGAAGTTAGATCAATGAATCCTTCTTCGTTGCAAAACAATGAATCAAGTTATGTTCTTTTCTACTTTTTATTAGTCACAGATTATCACCAACCGTAGGTATAACAGCTAGATCAGTGTTAACCCCTAAATCCCTTATATCACCAGATACGGAAGTTCTCGACTACCGGAATCTATTTACCAAACCACCTAGAAGTAGATCACTCAAGATGTAATTTAGTTAAACACATTAAGATTTATGAATTTATTAGGTTGATATTAGTAGTTAGACTCTTAGATCAAGGTCTACTTGCTAACGTTGTTTTCACACACAATTGCTCCACGGAATCCCTCCGCAAGGTCTCGTGTTTTCTACTTGTGTAAAGAGTCAAGAAAAGATTACTTATCCCCTAACTTTCACTAGCCTTAAATCAATTAACAAATAAATTTGGTTGGCCACCTAAACAATCTATCAATCAAGCATAAACATTCTTATTAGCAAAAACAAACGATAATCATGTGAAAAACTTCAAAGTAGATTTAAAACAAAACTCAAAGCATGTTAAGAACTAGGAATTAATCCCCAATCAATAAGAAAATTAGGTACTCATGTTTTTGAAATTCACACAAATAATTAAAAGGAGAATTTTTGAAGTTCGCACAAATAATTAAAAGAAGAAAATTTTGAAAAGCAAGCAAAAACACAAGTGTTGTGTGTGTAAAAGTGTAGAAAAGTGTGTAGAGAAAAGTAGAGAATTTCTCTATTTATAGGCTTCAATTTCCTACCATTCCTCTTAGGAATAGAATCCATTTCCCTTTGTAAGTCTTCTTTCCAAGTCCTTGTCTTTTTCAAATCTTTCATCTTCACTTTCCAAATTCAAGTCCAATTCCTCAAACCCATGAGTCTAGATGAGTGTAGAGAATTCTTCACAAATTTCTATAATTTTTGTCGCCTGAAAAGTTCTCGGGATCACCGGAATTCCGCCTGAAAAGTGGTCGCCGGCAACATGAGATTCTAAGCCGTCGGCAGAATATTCTGTCATGATGCCGTTAAAGATAACTGTCAAAGTAATGGTCTCTAACAGTCAAAGGGTCAAAGAAGAGAGACTCAGTCAGCTTGAGTTAGCTGTCTCGATCACAGCTGAATCGTCTTAGTCGGCTGACTCAACGAGTTAAGTTTAGCGAGTTATTGAGTCGACTCACTTGACTGGATCTAATGAACTCCTAATAAAACCAAACTAGATTTCATATTTATTTTTTGTAGCAGTTCATTCTATCTGATGAACTCCGTATTTCATTCCTTCAAATGAACTCCTATTAAAACCAAACTAAATTTCTTACTTATTTTTTTCTTTGAGTTAATTAACATGCGATGAACTCCGGAGTTCATTCCTTCAAATGAACTCTTAATAAAACCAAACTAAATTTCCTACTTATTTTTTGTGCGGAGTTCATTCTGTATGATGAACTCCGGAGTCCATTCCTTCAAATGAAATCCTAATAAAACCAAACTATATTTCCTACTTATTTTTTGTGCGGAGTTCATTCCTTCAAATGAACACCTAGTAATTCAACACGAGTTCATTCCAGAAATGAACTTCGTCACAAACCATAGTTCATTCCAGAAATGAACTTCGTCATCTTCATCTTCTTCATCAGCAGTAGCAACTCATCTCCATCATCATCATCGTCTTCATCATCAGGAGCAACAATAGAGACGAAAAAACATCAAAATCTTCATCACAAACCAGAGTTCATTCCAGAAATGAACATCGTCATCTTCATCTTCTTCATCAGCAGCAGCTACTCATCTTCATCGTCTCCATCATCAGCAGCAACAACAGAGATGAAAAAACATCCAAAATCTCAATCACAAATTCTCATCGTCGTCTTCATCGTCTCCACCATTTTCAACAACAAAAAAAAAAGTAGAAAAAAAATAGAAATCTTCATCGTTCATCATCTTCAACATAATCGTCTTCATCATATTCAAACACCAACAGTAAAACAAAAGAAAAAGAAATAAAAGAACAGAGAGAAACTAGATCTGAAACTAGGAGACAGAAAAAGAAAAAGAAAATGATTTCTTTTGTGCTAAGAGATTCCTATATATATGGATCTGAAAGGGTATTTCTGCCACTACAAGATGACAACTACATATCCATGACGTCACCCTAGGACCAAACTATAATTTGCAGGCCCAAACTGTAATATATATTTTGAAAATGGACCAAACTGACAGTTGACTCAGTCAACTGGGCCAAGCTCTCTCTAATATATTCGGGATGACCGAAGGGAGTCCCTTCTATATTGTCACTATGGGGCCTAAAAATGTATTTCTTGCAACGCTTTTTTTTTCATTTTTAATTGATTCAATTGAATGGTTATTGATCGTTTTTTTTCGAAATTGAGTCAACAATCGGAGAGTTATCGTCCACGACAACGGTTAGGAGAAATGAAAACGAATGGAAGTCGACCCGATTGATGGCTAATCCGGCATGAAATGGTAAAAAAAAACCGTCACATAAACTTCTAATTTTAATCATGATCGTTGATTTGCAAACAAAATTCAGCCATCAGATCTAAAGCTGTTACAGAAATGTTACAAAATATGTTACATAACTATTACAATATAAGTATTAGACGAGTATAACACTTATAAATGTTATAAAATCACTGTTACAGATATTGTTGCAAAAACTGTTACAAATGGCGTCACAAAAACAAGCCCCTACTTTGGTCGTCCTAGCACTGCTCCAGCCGTCATCTAGTATTTCTAGGACCTATTAATTGGTATTTCCTACTTATTTAAATCTCTTTAATTTGTTCCAATAACAAAACCAAGATTACAACAATGATTATTGGTCCACTTCATCATGTATAGGATCAATCAACTTAGATCGCTTTATATGTGATTTCATCCCGCTTTAAATTTAAAGGAATCAAATCCAAATTCAATCAACAGCCATATACAGTTAAAATTGTTGGGAATAAATAGCAATAATGCACTAATGATTTTACATAAACAGCCTTTTGTTGTTTTTGAATTCCATGAGTGAACAGGGACCAATAATGTACATACTACATACCACCAAATCTCGTACGCATAAAGATTAGTTGTTTATTCATATTAAAAATTAAATTCCTTTTTTGTAATCCAGTTTTTTCATGATTTATATGGGGATACCAGTCCTATTAAGGACTAATACCATTTCATATATGACAAAAAGATTCCACCGATCCTAACCGTTGGATCGATGAAATGGTATCATCCCCTAGTAGGACTGGTATCCCCCATTATAAATCGTGAGCTCTTTGGGCATATAGATTCCTTCAACAATTAACATCACCTCAATGTTAAAAATTCTGATGATTCCTTAAATCTCAAGTCTTGCCTACCTATATCTCTTAATCATCTACCCCGTATTCTCTTAAACCAAAATATAGAAAATAATGGAGTCAGGTCATAGTTTAATGTCCATGCTTAGCACATGATCATGATAGGTACGGCAGACTTTGGTCGTCCTAGCACTGCTCCAGCCGTCATCTAGTATTTCTAGGACCTATTAATTGGTATTTCCTACTTATTTAAATTTCTTAACTGACTTACTTATCATATAGTGTGCAGCATATAGTCAGAGATAGGTAAAGAAACAGGTTAGTTGTGTGAGAATGGAAGAAATTTGAAGTCTCCAACATGTGCTTATGGTTATGCGGCTTATGCGGCTTATGAGACTCCATATGAATTCATTTTTGAGAAGAGCAGGAGAGGATCACAACCGAATAAGCAAGTTGCTGCCCATTTTCGAGGTGGCTTAGGATTGAGTTGCAAAAGATAGGATGTTAACTTGGTATCTAGATAAATGAAGAGTTAACTAGATGACCGCTGCCACGGTGGAACGGCCGACCGAAAAAATTGACGTAAAACTTAATTTTGTACTTACAGTTTAGTTTCGCCATAATGGCATGGAATCGGTATTGTAAATTTATAAAGAGAAATTGTAAACCAAAAATATGTTAAAATAAACGGATCATTTTTCTTTTAACTTACGTGTCCGGATCTTACTCGATATGAGTTAGACGGTTTGTTTTCTTAAATTGAGTCGGAATTGATTCACCACGTGATTCAAATCTGTTTGAGTTAGGAAATAACATGCCCCAAATTTATGGACCAAACCAATAACTCATCTATTTTTAAGCCAAATCCAACAAAAAAGAAAAAAAAAACGGTGTAGTCATGGTTGCAAATGTATGGATAACACGGACATATCCGCAACATGGTCGGATTCTTAAATTTTACCGGCCAACTATGGTGCATGATGTTTTTGTTTGATAGCTTCCATGTATACGAGTCTCCCTTGGTCTTGTGTTTTTGCGCATGCCCAACACGTGGAGTGGAGTAGTCAAAAATCTCGATCCGATTTCTAATTCAACTCATTATCTGCTTGAACTGTTTCTTTTTCTTTTCATCTCTTCTCTTCTCAACACTCTCTCTCTCTTTCTACTCTAATTCAACTTCTGCTGAACGATGAAGTACCTCCAACTTAAATTGTTTACTTTATTCTTGAACATATACCTGACTTCTCTATTTTTCTTCTACCAGCAGGGATAACCGAACTTCTCAATCTAACTTTGATTTGATGGGATGAGTTGTTGTGAAGCTAAATAAGCTAAATAAAGATGAAACATGTTATTATACTTGAAGGGTTGTTTAATCTTGCTTTCATGCTTAGAAGTACGATCTATCTCAAGCAAACAATTTATCTTTCTTAAAAAATTTGTTTTTCTTTTTTCCTCTCATTTTGTAGATTTCCGATTTAATTTCCAATTTATATTTTTTCGCAATGATTATGTGTTTGTATATGAAACCCACTAACCTGAATTGTTTTATTTACACTGTTTGATTGATTACAGAGGAGGAAAACAAATGAAGAAATGATAATCTTGAAAACACTTGCTACAATTAGGGGGTGGAACTGGAGAACATCAGGTTCACGGATCGGGACGATACCTAAATCCGATTGGCCGTCTTCTATACCCACGTTCAAACCAGGGATTGACCCGCAATCTCTCGTAAAAAATTTATGTTCGCAAATGATTTCTGAATCTAAAATTTGTACTAATGGACTAAAATAAAAGGTTCAATAACTTAAATGGGGACTTCTATGTTTTATTTGCACTGAATTGAAGTCGAGTTATTTTTATTTGATTCCTTGAATTGGGTTTTTGAGGGTTGAGAATTGATTTTCTTTTCTGAATGAGATCTTGAAAAAGTCTGATCTGGTAATTTAGGGTGTGAAATTGATGAAGATGAAACTGGATTTCGATTTCAAAGAAGAAGAAAGGATTCATCTCTGCTGTTGTTCGAATCCTGTTTGGTAGAAAGAGTAGATTAGGGATGGGTAGAAGAGAAGAAGAAAAAGGGAGGAAAAATAAAACTTTTGGAGGTTGCCGCGATTCGACCCCAGGACTTCCAACTCAATTCCGTGTTTTAGTTTTTCTCATTTTACAAAAATGTCCTCAACATTATAATTATTTACTTTTGTTTAAAGAAGGAGAAAAATCAAGGAGGGGCACTGAGGTCCTTTCATCGTTGAACCAAATTCAATCTTTTTGTGAAATTGGGAAAAAAATGTCACGCTTCACATTGACACAAAGTCACCATATATAGAGTCCTCCCTCGCTTCGCTCGGTCGGCCTAATTAATATTTGGGTCCTAAGTTTTTGTATGTCTTTGCGTTTGGGTCTTAAATTTGTCCATTATAATGTTTGGGTCGTTGACTCGTTAGTCAATGTGGTCAACTGGTCAATCCGTTAACATCTGTTTGGGCCAAAATTTACACGTTTGCCATCAAAACAATTCTGTTATTAAATTTAATTGAACGGCTCTAACTTCATCATTTTAATTCAGAGATGAAATAAAATTAATGATGGAAAGCTACACGCCCTCCATCATCTGATAACTCCAAAATTTCCAGTTGTAATCATTACGATCTTGAGTTTGAACAAGTTAATTATTACAATCAAACTGGATTTAGGGGTGTTCTTAATTTTTTTCTATTCTTGGGAAGTAGGTCATTGCTTTTAGGGCAGAGAATTGGAGAAAACTAGGAGACGAGATTTGGGGATAAATTAGGTCTTACATTGGTTTTATTGGACTATAATTGATGTGTATTTTCGCAATGCTGCTTTTATTCTAAGATAATTGAAGACAAAACGAAGGAAACAAAGTTTACAAGTAAAGTGATCTAATATTTTTGTTTTGATCAGGGCACTCGATCTTCTAAGTTTGAGTATTGATTATTAAGCTTCGCTAATATTTCGGGAAAACAGTACCCTTATTGAATTAAGCCTCTCAACCACTGGTTATAATCATATTTCTGGACATGTATTTCAAACAACTCCAGTTCCAAACCCTTCACTAGCTCTTTGCTCTTCCTAAGAAGATATTTGATTCTTATGACAATTTCCTCAGAGTTATTGAGCCTGGATCCATTGTGCTGATGAATAATTTGATGATCTTGCGGTTTGTTCCCTTATCACTTGAAAGACTGGTTAAATCAACTTACGGACGTCACTTAACCTAGTTAACTAACGGGTCAACAACCCAAACACTATAACGGACAAACTTATGACCCAAACACAAAGACATACCAAAATCGACGACCCAATTACTAATTTACTCATAAATGAATATCTAGTTACAGATAAATGATCATGATTTTTGACTTGGAATCTTGGACAATAATAAAGGGATATACTACGTATTCCAAATAGAGCGATCTTTGTCACTAGTTTTGCGGGAAGCTATCCGCTCAAACGGCTTCTTTTCGTTCGATCACGCTTAAAACCAGATCCAATGACCTTGAACCCTTTAGGGAAATGGTGGGTCCTTTCCTGAAAGTGGTGGGTCCTTCCTGAACGCGAATCCAACTGTTGATTCGATCATCTAACGGTAAAGAAGCCGCTTGAGCGGGATAGCTTCCCGTAAAATGGTGTGGGGTAGCATTTGTCTTCCAAATAAATGCATTACAAAGCGACAAATGTTATCCCGCACCGTTTTGCAGGAAGCTATCCCGCTCAAGCGGCTTCTTTATCATTAGATGATCGAATCAACGGTTGGATTCGCATTCAGGAAAGGACCCACCATTTCTCCTAAAGGGTTCAAGGCTGTTAGATCTGGGTTTTAGCGTGATCTAACGGTAAAAAAGCTGCTTGAGCGGGATAACTTCCCGCAAAACGGTGCGGGACAGCACCGTTTCCATTTGGTCTAACATGTGAACCACGATAAGATCCAAAGGAAACGAGATTCTCCATGCGATGCGACAATATTATTCTGCTACGTACTTGTCGTCAGCGAATAAGCTGTTATTCCTAAATTATCACACACTCCATTGAAGAAAAATAAGTACTTTGTGGTTAGATTTTTAAGCAACACCAAATGAGACAGACTGACTAGCTAGACCTACTGTGCGTAAATCGTTAACCACGTTGGATTTAAGGAGCTCCTCATTTTTCAAATATGTAATCTCCGCGTTTACACATGTCATCACTCTCAAAACGACAGGCACTTTCGTTTTTACATGCACCAAAATATCCGCTGTCGGGATGTATCAAAGTATTCCCATGCTGGATAAGATCACCAACAGCTCCTTTGCCAAGAATCTAAAACCTTATCGCTTTGTAAAATACGTGCAAAACTAATACTAGTTATCAACCCTCATGCTACACGATTTATAAAGAGGATACCAGTCCTACTAAGTGCTGATACCGTTTTATATAGGACAAAAAAATCCCATCGATCATGGCCGTTGGATCGATGAAATGGTATCAACACTTATTAAGACTGGTATCCCCTTTATAAATCGTGTCATGCTGGGACGAAGATTTCTTTATCACTTTTTACAAGACATCTTCATCACTCTTTAGAATTATATCCACCATTGATTCAAAATTACTTTATATATTAGGCGAAGACTAAAGTCAAGGTCGACCACGTGGACAACACGACAACAGTGGTCAGGACTCTTCATAGTTTTTAGCTCCTAATTATTTTCCCCTCCAAATTATGGTATATCCGGATTGATTGGGGTATATCTAATAAGACAAAATAGGAGCATTAGGAAGTAAAATTCAAATCCCCTAAGCCATATATTTTTGAAAATGGCTAAACTGCCTTTATTCTATTAACACTAATTAAACTATATATTTTAATTATTTTTTTTTTTCCGAGAAGAAAATCTTTAATTAATCTTGTTAGATTCAAAATCTTGTTTTGGTTAGATTGAAAATAATGGATTTTGTTGAAAGATTTTCGAGAATTTTTTTTTGTTTTGATTTTTTTAACATAAATGAAACCACACTAGCCAAACATTTATAATAAGGGAATTGCACAATTGTTTAATTGTTTTATTCATCAAATTACAGAAGAAATCAACTCTTTAAGAAATCACAGTATGAAAAATCGGCATGCTCGACTGAGAAAAAGCATGCTGACTAAGTACTTTCAGAACTCAGTCCATGAATAGTCGGCATGTTCCAGCGAAACAAAGCATGCCAACCAAACATTAGTTTTTCGGATTTATAGTCATCGTGATCGAAAATGTAGCACATTGACTGTTTTTCAGTCGTCATGTTATTTTTACAAAACCATGATGATTAATAACAAAATTGGGACACAGGAAAACTTGTTTTCTGTGAGTCATTAATCGGCATGCTCGACCAAAACTAAGCATGCCGACCAAACATTATTTTTTCGCATTTATAATCGTCATGGTCGAAAATTCAGCACACTGACAATTGTTTATATATTAGTCGTCGTGTTACTTTAACAAAATCATGACGACTAATAACAAAATTGGACACAGGAAAACTTGTTTTCTAGGAATTATTAATCGTTAAAGTTAAGTTTTTCAAACCTTAACGACAATCCATACTACATCACTAGTCGTCAAGGTTTATGGATGAAGACCATGAAGACCCTGTGAATGTTACTTTCATAAACAAAACTCTTTGAAAAGTCGTCACGCCATTCATCCTACAACCTTGACGACTAAAAATAAATATGAAAAGTCGTCATGCTCGACCAAAAAAAAAATCCATGACGACTGTGTAACTGTAATTCAACAATTTCAAATTTTCTGACCTAATTTATCATTCAAATAACAAAACAAAGTACTAGAACGAGTTTGAAAGAATTAATCAACAATAATAAAAAGTATAATCGATGAAATTTTTTCATTTGAAAACGATGAAATATGGAGAAGGAGAAAGGAATTAATCACTAGATTGATGATAAAGGAGAAGGAAAATAATGAGGTTTTGATCTAAAACCAAAAAGGGTAGTTTTAGTTATTATTAGGGGAAAGGTAATTGAGTAACTTTACACATATTAGATACCCCTTAGCCCACTATCTTGGTTGGGAACAAAATAAGTATACCCCAATTTGACCAGGATTTTTCTTTTTCTTTTTCTTCTTTGATAGGATGCCATTTACAGTTAAAATTGTTGGGAATAAATAACAATAATGCACTTATACCACCAATGGAATGGACCAATAATGTTCATATTTTTAAGTATCAACAAATAATATTTTTTCTTTATTGTTCACTAATTTATGTGGATCTATGGTGGAGACAACGTCTGAAAATGAAAATGAACATGATTCTTGTTGTATCAATCAAGACAACCTCGAATCTTAGGCTACAACGTCATCCTAATCAACTCTACTATTCCAAGGACGCGTTTCGACTTGGTCTAACATGTGAACCACGGCCGCCTTCTGATAACAAGATTCTCCTTTGGGAAAACTAAGTTGCCATCACTGGTTGTCAGCAAATAAGTTTTGATTACTAAATTAGATTTCACCTATTTACCACCCACCCTTTTTCTATTTGCCACTCCTATCAAAATATCAAAAGTGATTTTACTTTTGAATTTTACTTTTCCTATTAACCACCTATAAAAGTCAAATTCAATGCTCAAATTAATATTCAATATTGAGCATTTTGCCCATCCAGTCTGTCAATTAGGCAATCTCATAGTGGCGCCATGTTTGCCAAATTTCTGCTTTTGCCGAATTGCACTTAGGGCTGGCAAAAGGAAAATGGGAGGTGGCGAAGTGAAGTAAGACCCCGGTTGAGAGACATTACCTCCACAGCTCCGTTCGTTAGATGGCTTTTGTCGAACTATCTTTTGAAGCTATTAAGACACCACCAGCTTAATAGTGTGGTGTGGCTAGCTTGCCAAAAAAAGAGCCTCTCAAAGAATTTGAAGCCGTGTGGTTCATCTTGAATTGAAGCCACTGTCTTGCGCCAAGCTTTGTTTTGTCATGGGAGCTTCGGATTGAAGGTTAATATCTAGAAGTTTCAGATCCCAGAGAGCATTATTCAACATCCAAATTGCATTATTATGTGTTCAACGGCACACAGATTGTTTCGCATTCTCAATAACTGAAATTCTAAACCTAGGGACTAGGATAGTATCAAGAACTCGTTTTAAAGACAGACTTAGTTCAGTCTAAGCCAAAATTCCTCAAAAATCTCATATGGGAGATCCGGGGATGGCCGTATTTAGGAATGAAGGATATCATCTAGACTTGCTAGATCCCACATTGATAGAGCATTATTCAACAATCACTCAACAATCCAAGAGATGAGATGCATCCAGATGGCAACCTCAATGGCCTAGCATTAAAAAACGAAAACAAGAGATCTCACATCAGCCAAGAACACAAATTTTAGAACTTGTTTTCCGCTGGAATAAATACATATTCAGAGGAAAGATGAAAAAACAGATTAAATGAAAAATTGCTACACAATCATGCAGAATCTAGATGCTATTCCATTATTCACTTTATTAATTCCTATTACACATATATCAAATGCATAAACTGTCATTACATTCCATTTTACCAGTAATCTCCACAAATTTCTGCAGCCGCAGTATTTGGCAGCTAAAATTTCATAACAAATTAAAAGAAAGAAAAATAGTTCAAAAACTAATAAGTCTTTCCCTTTTTGAGATATCTTATCTGATTGGATCGTCCAATACAGAGAAGCTAAGTCTCCTTGTGGGAATATGAAGGTGATATATCCTTAAATCTTTGGATTGTGATCATCATGGAGGAAATACTTTTGAGAGGATAAGTCATTAGGACGAAAATGATTGTATTGCGTTTGGATTTGAGGATTCTAAGTTCTTCTGAGAAGATGTAAGTGATTTTGATTTCAAATTCCAGAGTAATCTACAGAGAGAAAAAGAGGTGGAGACGGCAAAGTGTTGTTTGATGGGAGTGGATGGAGAGATTTCTAAGTTTATATAGTGGTCATCCTGGTAAACCCTAAACAAGTAACCTGATCATGCCTGTGAGGCCAAGGCCCAAGACCAGTAATTAGCTAGTACTATAAGTTGGCCAAGTACCAAACCAAACGCCCTTAACGGAGAGACTGAGAGTTATGGCAGGCAGGTAAATACGAGTGCAAAACAAACAAGCTAGTCTTCTGTTACCTAACGCATGTCAAAATGAAGCGAGTCCCGTAAAATGCTCCTCTATCTCGTTAGTCCCTACTCATCGTCATACTTGTGTCTTTTTATCTTAATTTATATTTTTTCTGTATGCACATTACATCCACCAAATGGTTGGACACTTGAGTGATTATATACGGGTATCGCATAAAAGTCCGAAACAGTATTGAAGCCACTTCACATAAAAATGTCAGTATCTACAAAAAAAAAAAATTTATCATTTAAAAAGATATAGTTTTCCCAAAAAGTGTGAGTTCCATCGCAGGACTAAGTTACCATTATACAATCTCGTCTAGGTTTCCCACCGCACTGAATCTTAGTATCCGACATTGTTGGTGTTTATGAGGCGATGGAATTCTACCCTACGGTTACATTTTGAGAGTTCAAGGAAAAATGTTTATTTATTTGGATGAGTTTCCAGGAATGTATCATGTCATGTATGTATTCTAATTTTGTTTTGGAACCTCAATGGGGGATACACAATTAGAAAATGAAAACAGGAACCCTCACATAGCCGGAAAACACAAATTTTTGAACTTGTTTTCAGCTAGACCAAATAAACATTCATTGGAAAGATGAATAATAGATTAAATGAAGGAAGAATTGTTAAACATATGACAATCATTACGATTCCAGATGCTAAAACTCATTAACTTTATATTACATAAACTGCTAATCAGCTTCTGGAACCACTATGCTGATATCTTTGGGTAGTACCTTTTCTAAGGGTCGTAGTCAGACATAGATAATACAAAACCTTGATGTGCAACCAGATAACCATTCGAAGTTGTCGAGCAAAGATCATGCGAAATACCCAGTGCCTATAGCTCCATCATTGGTGTAGATGTGGAAAATCCTACAACTACATCCAAACAATCATAAACAGGGGTGGAACTATACTATGGCCGGCTGTAAGCCAGCCCTAAAAGCCCAAAAACCTTTTTTTTTTGAACTATGATTTTAGGCATACAGAAATCTTTTAGGGCATACCAAGTAAAGAAAAAAAAGGAGTGTAAATAGCAAAATCAGAAGCCCCTTAACCAAATATTTTTGGTAATGGCAAATCTGCCCTTTTACGATTAGTGTTAATACTAATGATTAGTTAAAATAATTCTGATTAGTGATTAATGATTAGTGATTAGTTTTAGGATTATTTAGTTATTAATTTGTGTAGATAAAAAATTTTGAGTAAGAAAAAAAAAGTTAGGTTTTTTTAGAAGGAGAAGGGGAAAGTGAGAAAAAAATTTGTATAGATTATTTAGTTACCCTTGAATTGAAGGCATTTAGGCTGCGTCGGGGATCGACCTATCTTATGTTTAATCTCACTTTTGTAGGTTAAAATCATCAAAAGTGTGTGTTTTTTCACTAAGGCTCGGCGAGTCTGGATGAACAGTTCGGCTAGCTGAAAGTGTTGATTAAGAGCCGAACCTACCTTGTAGACCATAGTTCGGCTTGGTTCGAATTGTCCTAACAAGCCGAACCCTACACTGAACTGTCTGGAAGAAAAAATGTTTAGGGTTCGGGTTATATTTAGAAATTGTAAGCGCCGAACTTTGTTGGAAACACATTGTTCGGCTATTTGAATAAGTAGAATATAAGCCGAACCTGATCATGTACATTTCTGGGTTAATAATTTTGTATTGGTTCGACACATATTGTGAATATCGTAATAGCCGAACCTCGTAAATGTGCTAGGTTCGGCACATATTATGATTATCGAATACGCCGAACCCCTGTGCATCTCTTTCTGTGACTAGGTTCGGCTTGAAATTTCATGAAATTTCAAGCCGAACTGTTCATGTACACTTACGGGGAAGCTTTTGTGAAGAACAGTTCGGCTAAAAACGCAACTTAATTTTGAGCCGAACCCAACATCAGAACAGTCATTTATTCGATGAAAAACAGCAAATAGGAGATTGGGTTTGTAAAACTTACTTTTTATCCTCGTTTCCGGAGTTGGAGATGCGGTTGGTTCAATTCTGGTTCAATTGGTGGTTGATTTTCAGTTTCTACACCTTCATCTTCAATTGGTTCTTCTTCTTCAACTGATGGATTAGAAGACGATTTGGTTTGCCTAGTCCCTACTTTTCTTTGTACGAGTCATTATGTAGTTTAGTTTAATCGACAATCAAATTTTTACAAATCGACAATTAATCACGGTGATGAATTTTTTTTTTCGCGGGAGGGGAAGAGTTCGGCTAGAGGAGGAAGAAGAAGAGATGTTAAGGGAAGCTGATTTTGATTTTTTAGAAAACTGATTTTAAATTTTTGTATTAAGGGTATATAGGTAATTGAGCTACCCATAGGTTACCCCTTATAAGGTCACCCAAGATGGGACTATCATTTTGTATGCCCGGAAAGTTTTATGTATGCCTAATATCATAGTTCTTTTTTTTTCACTACCTATTTTACTTGGGCTGATAAAAATAAGCCCAATTAATAAGCTTAAGCCACCCCTGAAAACCCAAAGCCACCCCCAAGTTAAGTTTTCAGTTCCGCCACTGATCATAAAACACACACCATGAAGTAAACAAACAAGAGATGCACAAGAACATAAGATATACGTGGTTCGGTATGATTACCTACGTCCACGGGGGTAAATGGATGATCTTATTACTCGATTCAAGGTTACAAGGTGTGTATCTCACTAACAAGTACTCTTTTCTCACTCTCTAGCTCTTGATGTTCTCTCCTCTCTTACTGATTACTTGGTCCTTAGCTCTCTACATGGCACTCTATTTATAGCTACAAGTGATGATACATCCAAGTTACAGTGTGAGTCGCGTCACATCTTCCTTGATGTTCTTCTCGGGTAGCAGGCGATGTCTTTTCCGAGAGGTTAGGCCGAGCCTAGTGATGTCTTCTCCCGACGTACATTCATTCGATATCGATTGCTTGGTGAGTATAGTCGATGTCGCCCTTGATACTCTCAACCCGAGTCGTACTTTGACCAGGCCCTCCTTATCTTCCCAGCTATTTTGTCAATGCATTTATCAGTCTTGTACTCGATGACTATCTCTTCCATCACATCTGATCTTTACACGTATTGTCTTCACGGGTTCCCTTGGTGTCTCTTTTCTCGCGTCGAGCTCAGATAAGATGTTTGGTGCTTCACACTCCACCTGCTATCGGTGCCTCACTGCCTAGGATTGCTCCACCTGGATCTGTGGATTATTTATACCTACATTTATGCCCCTTCTTTCACTCGTGTGGTCGACACGAGGGGAAGAAACCGCTTCACCTCCCACGTCCCTGGCCATGCCGTGTTTCACGCCATGTTATTCCCCACTACACTCAACTTTATGACATGTTTTACCTCCTTCGTCGGTTATAATTGTTGGGGGATATAAATTCAACCCTTAAACCCTTGGTCTCCATTTTTCTTTTCTCATAGAATAGCGCTTCCTTTCCGATAGTCCATATCTTCTTCTTTTTCGTCTTCACCATTTCATCTTCACTGCTACTTCTCCAGTTAATCCTTGTGACGAATTTCTTTCTCCAAACCCTAGTTTATTCGTAACCTCATTGCTACTCTCTGCTGTTGTTGTCGCTGCTGTGGTCTTTGATTCCCCCTGTTCTCTTTCGGCTCTTCTTTCGCTTTCCGTCATCTTCTCAGTTCTTCCATGCCTTCTTCAACTCCCTCTATGACAGAGAAGAGGTGCGTGAGTTATACTTTTTTCTGATGATGATGGTGTTCCTCTTGACTCCTTGTTTATTGTTGACAGTCCTTCGCATCATGATTATCGCTCCCTTAATTCTATCCTTTTTGATGATTCTCCTTCGTTTTCATGTAGGAATGACAAGAGAGTTGCCAAGGTTAAAAGATGATTTTGATCTCCATGGTTATGACATCAGACTCTTATCGGGCCCAAGAGGCGTTTAAAAAAAAAGGTGATGTTATGAATTTCCCTCACTCAGCCGAGGCGACCGTCATCACCAAGGGTCAGTTGGAGCTCAGGCTGCGCTTTACACTGTACGATCCTAGTCGTCCCTTCATGTACGAAGCTCTTTCAAAGATTCGTTCGTCTCGTGCTTTAGCTCAATGGAATGGCAACACATTTCGTCTCATAAACGAGTGGGAGAGGGGAGGGCGAGGAGAATGCACTCCCACAGCTTGGTCGACCTATGATCCTTCCCAAGCAGGCGACTATATATACTCTCGCCAGCTTTGCTGACAACTACCGGAGTGGGACTTCTACTAATGGTGATCTTGATGGCTTCGCTGCTAGTCCTCATCGCAACAAGACTCTCCCTGAGGGTTTTAACAAGCTTCTCTTGGACGAGGACCCTGAGGGGAAGACAACTAATAAGCATTCCCGCCATACTAGTGATGTAGCTTGGGATCGGGTTCCTCTTGTTATTCATGGTCCTCTTCTTAGTGGCAAGTTTCCTCCTCTGGCCGAGCCCTATCAGTTCTGGGTGGTCAATGTTGATCGAGTAAGTTTTTTCAATCTTGGTCGATGTCGTCCCGGGTGATCAGTGGAATGGTGTTTTAATTTGTTTGTATTTTTTTAGTTCAAATAAAAAAACTAAGTATGGATTTTCCTTATTTAGGATCTCTAGTAAACTACTTCTAGCATCTAGTTTGCCTAGGCCCTGGAAATTCCAAGTTATCATACTTATAATGTGCCAGATATATGAAATCTCAGGATAAGTAAAAGTAGTTAGCACAATACTGGAATAAGTCTCACTTTGCAATCTTAAAGTAGTCATATGGTTTGTAACAAAGATTTGGACAGAAAGTAGAGAGTAATTGTGATGTTCAATATTATTACAATGAAAAATGATCAGAACCCAATACCCGCAACATATGAAATGGTTGACAGTATACTCACCTAATTGATGGTTTCCAATCCTAGAGATAGTCATTAGATTGAGGGTTAGAGTTACCTCATTGTAGAATGATAATCTCTTCACAGTGTGTAAATGATTCAAATCACCAGCATGGTATATTGATTTTGAGCAATTGAGGTTTGGATCCACTTCCTCTTGATTTCCCTTTTTTCTTAGAATTTTTCTTTTTTTCCAGCTGTAGCAAATAGTACTCGGGATCAGACAAGTATGCATTAGTCTTGAAAAGGATTTTAATTGTCCTTTACAGAATTTCCAGAACTTCATAAATCTGCTAGATGGAATACATGTCAAACTAGGGAAAATAGATACTAATACAAATCAATTAAGTTCGTCCCACTAAAGGAATTAATTACTGAAACTAAGGAAATTAGATACTGAACATGCTATTAAAATGAAAGAGGGAAAAAATCCCAATTAACGATCGTACCACTACAGAAATTAGGTGAAGTTGATAGATATGCAATTAAGCAAATAACGCAAATTAACAGCTAGGTCAATTAAAAGAAGCCATGAAAATCTATTCTTTAGCAAATAAAATCCTACATCAATAGCAGAAATAAATAGATAAAGATAGATCTAAATGGAAAAGATTGAAATTAGGATAGAAAAAGGTCAATCCAATTGACGACGTCGCCTATAATAGCCGCATACAACTCGGGGTTGAAAGAAGCCTTCTTAAAGAACTTGAAACACGATCTTCAGAGTCTAAGTAGCCTGGGAATTTTTGGTGTCTTAGTAGTCAATATAGAACGGAGTCTTCAGTGTCTTAGTCTCTAAAAAAGGTGTCTTGGTAACTTATGAGAGATGAATCATGGGTGTTTTGGAATCAAAAGGAAAAGAAGGTTGTTCTAAAAAGTAAAAAGTTTCTAAATCTTTAAACTCATGGATCTAGTCCGTTAACGATGATTTCCGGTGACCATCACCGTCGGAGACGGTGGTTACTAGCTATATTGCGGTGGTTGGGGGCTTTATGTCGATGGTTTTAGTGGTGGTCGAAAAATCGCTTTTGAAAGAGGAAAGAGAAAATGAAAATTCTACGCGTGTAGTTTTTAAATGAGGAACAATCTTAGTGGTGGTTTTAGTGGTGGTAAATACAATACTTGTGCAAAGCAAGTAACATGTATGATCCTAAAGAGTGTGAGTTCGTCCATCAAAGGAGAAACATACAAACATGAAAATTCAAGTAATATGATCCTCAAAGTGTGAGTTCCCGTCCTTCTAACGAAAATGATAAATAAACCAATGATGCTACGTTGACCGCGGTTTTACACCGCGAGAAATCCCATGAGGGGAATGGACGGTCAGATGGGAGCCCTAAGAGATTTTTGCAAGGAGTGGGGTTAATGGTGGGACCCACCACATTTTTAGTCTCTCACGCGGTTTTTTCTGCGGTGTTCTTCGCGGTGAAACTAGGATTGTTGTAAATAAACCGTCAAAATAACCTGATAAAAAGCCGACCACTGACACAAGAGGGACCCAAAGACATCCCCTCCCTGCAATTAAGAGGGGAGACTTTCCTTTGGGGTGTTTTGGGCGTTCTGTGTAGAATTATTGTACTTGTAAAAGTGAGTGTACATGAGTATAGTTATGTACAAATGCATGCTCGTTGGAAATTGGCCTCGTCTCCTCTAATGGCTGCCAATGCCGATTCAACTACTGCTGTTAATTTTAACCCCCATGAATCACTCTATGTGATTTGAAATATTCTGCTGGACTAGTTAAGTGTTTCTTGACTCCTCCATCTCTATTGCAGCGGAAACAATAAGATAAGATGAAGTTAGGACTAGAATAACTTTGGAAAATCGAAATATTAATAAAAGTTCGAATTTTCTTTTTGGAAAGTTAATAACAAATGAACACAAAATTGGTTAAAAAGACCAAAATCAACAACTTCTAGGTGAAAAAAACATGTAAAATTTGATATTATTCAAATGGATGAGAATGTAAAAATAGCCAGGATGTAAACAGTTTCATCCTACCCATTTTCAAATATTTTTTCTTATTCTTAATTTACATCGGGATGCATCCAATTTCATCCTCACTCTTTTTTAAGTTTAAGCCAGGATGAATCCAGTTTTATTCTTGCTATTTTTTTAGTGTCTATTTCACTCATACTAATTTTTACTCGTTCATTAGAACTATGTTTTAAGAATATTTGGATAAATGACCTATTTTCCGAAAAATGAAGGCAAACCTCAACGTTTTAAGTGCAACATTTTAAAACCTTGGTCAATTAATCTAACCCAACTTTACAACACCTTATTATACAATTACATAGCTAGGTTTAGCCTTTTTTTTTTTTTGATACAAGAAAATTATTTATTTATAGAGAATGGATGGCTACAGTTGGTTTATCCAAAAGGATTACATCTTCAATACCACGAGGAACCACCTCATCATACTCAAAAACAGACATAGTAGTTCTGGCTTTTTTTGCCAGGAAATTTGTTACACCATTTTTAAATCTCCTAATAAGACTAAAAGACCAACCAGCATGACTTTCCAAAGTAAACTTTATGTCGAGAATTAGCCCATAATTTCTCCAATGAACATACGAAGTTTGTTCATTGATAAATTTAACTACAACTTCATTATCAAACTCAAACACTACGGAAGCTATTGCCTGGTTTTTCAGTTTACCCCAACATCTTAACCGCCGAGCATAATTTGATAACAAAAAGGAGTACATATAACAAGTTATTAAAAAATGACTATGTACCCTATAGTGTTTTTAATCTTCTCCTCTAAACAGGAATTTTTTGAGAATTAAAAGCCCGTCATTCAGCAAACTTAGTATATGAATTATTTTCCTAGATGCTAGAAGAACGAATATTCATACACCCAAAATATGAATGACCTTAAAGCAAAAGAAACATGTTAGGACTTAAACATTTGCATGGGGGACAATCATAAGAAAACCTAAGCATCTTAGGTTATTTTGAGTTAATAAATTTCTATTCAACTTCCTTTTTCTATGAAAAAAAAATTAAATGAAAGGGAGATGGATTAAAAAGCTACAAAAAGTAGATGAAAGGGAAAAGAAAATTATACATGAGATTAGATTACGAAAATAAATATTCCCCAATCCAACATCGACAAAGAGAAGTTTACATGAAATTGCTTCCACTAATTTCCTAGCTTCTAACCCCATACCCAAATCCGTTTTCAAAACATGCTTTTCTTCGGAATTCCTACAAAAAAAATTCCCTTCAAAGCACCCAAGCTACATGCCACACCTTTTGCCACTATTTCTGTTTTGTTTTTGATCATATACGAACACGAAAATTAGTTGTTAATAGTGATAATTTTCATGTATCATCTATAAGATAAGAGTACGTGTAGAAAAAAGACATTCTCAAATTGGAACTCCGGCAATACAATGGGGCAATCTTTATCCATGGAGCCTTAATAAGGGGGATAACTACAGTAGTAGTTTGATAACGGAGGTAAAACTAGCTCAAAGTGTTTCCATTTCGTGCGCTATCTTAAGTTGGCATTTCTAAACCAAGGAACCCAAAATATATAGCTAGAGATTGGTTTTGTAATTTAAAGCGTACCAAGAATTTTCACATTAAAATTACACCAAGGGACATCCAAAATACTATACAAAAGTAGATAAAATGAGTCCGACTTTGTGCACCACCATTGACCAGGGGTGCACATTCCTCCTTTTTTGATTGGCTGTATTTCTAACCACAGTTATTTTCACTTTGAACAATTTTTAATATTGAAAAATAAATACTCTCCTCGGAAGTCGTAATATTAATATTAGGAGAAACAAAAAAGAAAAATAAAGGTTTCACAAACCCAAGGATATCTCTAACTTCTTAACACTTCTCTCGTTTGGCCTTCAAAAACTCAATTAGAAGATAAGAAGACAGTGAAGATGAAGCTTTAGAATCTGAAACTAAGCTTTATGAAAAATTCAAATTCAACATCAATCATGAAGCTCACATGGATTGAATTTAACATCAACTGAACTTTTCTTGCCGGCTAGGAACTTCATAATATACCCGGGTTATGTTACTTGCAAAATTAAGTTTCTCATCTTCAGAATCAAAAACAAGTTGCAGACTTGCAGTAGCTAAAACCTTTATTTAAGACAACAAGCTGCAACAAAGACAAATTTATTACCAATTTCCACCACTACTAACAATAGTACCCTTACCAAAAGTAGCCCCGGTATTAATTCTACTCCTACTAATCATCATCATCAATTGAGCCAAATCTTATACTTAACTGATAATGATCAATGATGATCAAAAACTATCATCGATTAACTTATTCTGAAAGGGGAACATTAGCCTGCTTAATAATGTTCTCCATTATCTTACTACTTTTCAAAACTTAAAGAGAGAATTTTTCTAATTTGTGTTGCCATTTACATAGAATAACTTGGGTTTATGTTCTAGAGAAATGAAAATGAAATGGGTATCATAAAAATTTTCAGTTACTGTTTCTTTTCTTCTTCCAATTTCCAATGAATCTACGTATTTTATAAAATACAACCTTAAATAAAAATTAAGTAACCCGGGTTAAAAGGTACAACCAATACAAAAAGGAGGAACGTGCACCCCTGGTTAAGTGGGGGTGCACAAAGTCGGACTCAGATAAAATGGATTGCTTAAAAGATCTCATCAAAAAACTGAAACCAAGTTGTGTTCTTATCCAAGAAACCCACATGATGAAAATAAATAATTGGTGGATTACAAATATTTGGGGAAATGATAGCTGCCAATGGAAATACATCCCATCTCAGGGATTATCTGGGGGCATCTTAACAATTTGGGATGACAATTTACTTGAAAAAACAGATGAACTAATATGCCCTAACTCTTTATCAATACCGAAAATACTGTCGGTATTGTTTTGTTGGATGAATACAATACCGAAAATATTGTCCGTATTATTTTGTCGGATGAATACAATACCGGTTGTGGATCTGTAAATGCAAAATTTAATTGACTTAGTGTTTGAATTGGGATTTGGTTTGGGGTTTTTTCATAGATGAAAGTTTGATTGTTTACAAAAGCTTGCGATTAGTATAGTATCACCACCGAGTTCCCCCAGGGTAGTAAAAGCTAGAACACCGAAGCCGAGCTCTTGGACAGTACACTTCTCCAGATATTTATTGTGTTTCCGAGTTACAACATCGCTAATAGCTTGACCCGGAACAAAAGTGCGTACCCCACCACCAGTAAAAGGAGATACACCAGTAATATCCATGCACATGTCATGCCCGTTATACCAGTTATAAACCAAAATATCAGCAGGTCTCAAAACCTTACTGTTATTGGAGAGGAGACCAATGGTCTACTTCTTTTCTAGCTAGCACACCTACACGATAACACATATCCGCAAAGGTATCACGTACCTGCAGATCATGTCGAAATTTAAGACCTACCTCACGAAAACAGTGCAAGGCATGATCGCCATATATGTCTATCTCTCTATCACAACTGGAACATATCCCACCTTCTTCGAAAAGCGGAATCCCAGTTGTGATAGAGAGATCGACATATACGGTGGTTAGTACACCGGTTATAGTACAGTGCAAGTCATGATCACCGTAAATTTATTTAAAAATTTCTAAAAAGATTTTGTTTTTATATTTTATTTTATGGGTTAGTACAGTGGTTAGTTAATGGGCGCCGCCCACTACTGCTGACAATTATAAAACTTACCCCTTATTTTATGAACATGAGAACCATGGCCACTTAGAATTATCTTCTTTTTTTTTCGTGGAATCCTAGAATGTATTAGAACTAAAGTCACATTTTTATATAATTCTTAAAATATTTTTTTATGTATTCTTAACATAATATTTTAGTTCTTAATATTAACTAATTAAGGGTAATTTAGAAGAAAATACCGTGGTTCCTTTATCATTTTGATTTTTTTCAATGAAGACAAACAATGATTTTGTCCACAAAGACAAACAACATGGTTACAATTTAACTTCAACAAATTTCTCCTTCCATTAGTACTTTCGTAAACTTGCACACACAATCTTCCCAAGCACAAACAAATGTCGAAATTTATGAACCTCCTACTCTTTGACCAATGGAGAACATAAAGCTGAAGATTTGAGATACATAAGTGTTTTAAATCCTTACAAGGGCTAGCCATCCAACATTTGTTCTTTTGGTTATCCAGTTTACCCCAGCATCTCAAACAAGAATAATTCTCAAACAAAGAATATTAATTCTCAAACACGAAACAATACCGCATATGCCCAGACCTGTCCCCTGACTAATCTAAAGCCGACGAACCTGAATTTCCATGAAGATGATATAAGAAGCATGTTAGGTAACTTAGTATATCAAGTGCATGATCATAATAACAACATTTGGTAAACAAGTACCTTTTATAGTAATAAAAATTGGGATGTCCTAGAAGAAAAAAAAAATGTTATTATAGTGACAAAGATAACATGAATCAACTCTTACGCAACGGAAAATATGCCTTCAAAATTTGCATGACAAAATCTCCATCGAGCCCCAAATGGTCCGATGCCAGGACAACTGGTCCACATTTATAAGCTATACTAGATTTTGTGCCCGTGTTACTCCCGGGCGGGCCTGAAAACCATCTACCATATTTATTTTACTTTTAACCATATTTTTGGTGGGGTGTGATGTGACTTCGCCTCGCCCTGTCGTACATTTTCATTTGGTGTTGAGGGGCTTCGCCACGCCCCGTGGCTTAAGAGTTTTGATTTGGTGTGGCTCGGCCGCTCGCCCCGTCCCAATGCATGCTTAGGATTTTTGATTTGGTGTAGCTCGGTTTCACCTCGCCCCGTCCAATGCATGTTTGGCTCGGCTTCGTCTCACCCCGTCCCGATGCATGCTTAGAATTTTTGATTTAGTAAGTCGCACGTTGCTTTCTACCACATCGTTTTAAACGAATCACTTGGGATTTTTGATTTGGTGTGGCTCGGCTTCGCCTCACCTGTCGCTTAATGTTTTTTATTTTGATTTGGTGTGATTTTGATGCAGTAAACCTTGAGTTTGCATATTCATTAGTCTGGATATATTTTACAGTTTGTTGAGAAACGTTGTTTAGAAACCAAAACAAAACTGATCAGTTTGGTGCGACACGTTTACTTATACATATTCATATTTTTTTTCCTTAAAGTTCACGTTTTTTTTTTTTTAGCAAAGTTTTTCTGGTTTTGCAAACTTACGGACATAAAGTTGGTCAGCACCAGTTTTAATAATCTATACTAGCAAAGACGCATGTGCGATGCACTTGCCGACTTGTCTTTTCCATTACAAAATATAGGGAGTAAACAAAAGCACGTCTGGAGTTGCAGCAAACCAAAAGCACTTATGATGAGTCTTGGCAGACTCTTCATGGATGGATCTATACCAAAATATGTAGATGCAATATAGAAGCAAGAGTAATTAACAACAAATTGTAGTACAAAGAAAGAAATTGGAAAATTACGCACAGAAGCCATGATTTACACTCCATTTATTTCAATGAAACTCTGGAGTGTCTGTTCTACTAAAAGTAGATATATTTGCTTATTTCGGTGTAAGTGTCGTATGGTGTAAATTTCCACAAACAGCCTTATCATTTATGACCCCTAAATTCATCAAAGAAACTATAATTTTCTGCCCTCATAAAGGAACCGTCAAGGAAGACTCGTCCCCCTTTGTAGGAGAAAAGTATGTTCTTCTGCATAGCATTGTGTACAGTCAAGCAATTATAATTCGCCATAATATTGACCATATGGTCCATATCCACAGTTACCGTCAGGTCCGCTGCCATCACTAACTTGTCTATAGCCTTACGTGTTGAGTTGATCACTGATATTCGTCATCCATCGCAGCAATGAAGTTCAGGACATATAATGCAATTAATGGTGTCATGTTAAGATTTATTATTTTTCTTTTGGCATGCATTTTTGTCACGCTTATTCTTAAACACCAAAACACATTTTAAGAACTCAGCTAAAGAGAAAAGGTTGAAATCCATACATGCAGGAACCTAGCCAAACAACACCCATCGTCTTATAGCATCAGCTCACTATCTTTCCTATTATCTGCAAAATGAAACATGGCATAGAGAGGCTATAGATAGCAGTTAAAACCTATAGACTGGGAGAACACTTAACATGCAAAGTAAATAATATGGCAGCCTGTTATCTAAAATACGATTGTCAAATCATGGATTCCATTATTCCATAGAAGTCAATGTGTTTTGGATCTGATGGGGTTGGAAGAATTAGCTTTGGGGACAAAGGCAGCTTAGACCAAGAGGAAACTCCATTCATTCTCAGTTCTCTTGTTTTCTCTGCTTTCTTATACTACCGATGAAGAGTTCCTTATTTTATTTGCTTAAAACTTATTCCCAGGCAAACATACATTATGAACTTAGTGTGACTCACCTGAGAGTGGGGAAAAATCTAAGTGACCTGCTGGATTTTAGTGCAATTGTTGACTCCGGAACCTCATTCACACACTTAAATGATCCGGCATACACGGCTATATGTTATGGACTGTGGAGTATTGCCGAATTCCTCGCCTGAAATTTTTAAAAATCAATTCGTTAAAATATAAGAACATCGACTAAAACTGAAGTTCAATTTGAAACTTCAAATTTTGTCTCATAGGAATTTTATCGATCACCGGATAGGCATAGCATTACAAAACCAATAAAGCGGCAAAATGAGGTGAATTGTGTTCAAACCTGTTCTACGAAGATAGAAAACGTGGTAGGTGATGATGAAATCCAAATTTCAGTTGTTTAATTTTATTTCGATCCTGTTGGTGATTTTGCTCTGGGGAAAGAATAGTGTGATGGGTTTGATTTAAAATTAGAATTCGATGGGTTTTTGAAAACAGCAAATGTCCCTCAAATCACCCCCAAATGTATCGCTTATAACTGCGATTTGATTCAGTCCTCGGTGATCTTAATCTTGGGAATGAGTTATCGGGAAGTGAAAGATCATAACTTTTTCGTCCGTTGGCTTTTGATGATGACGCAACAGAAAAGTATAGAACACAGAGGGGCAAATTGGTATTTTCCTGTCGGTCCGTTGAAAAGACACCTTTTCTTTATTATAGTAAGATAGACTGAATGAAGTCACTGCAATGATAGACTGAATGAAGTCACTGCAATGGTAACAAGACCTATACTGGGGACAGTAGTAGAGATCAAAAATTCACCCAGTACACGTCCAGCAAGATTCAATTCAATCACTCTTCAACAACATATCATAAAAATTAAGAAGAAAATTAAAAGAAAAATAATATTATGTTGTGTAAATCAGAGTATTAAATTAGTTAAATAAAAACAAAATTGGTTAAAAAGACCAAAATCAACAAATTTTGGTTGAAAAAGACATCTAGATTTTGATACTGTTTAAATGGACAAAATACAAAAATAGCCTGGATGTAAACAGTTCCATCATATCCATTTTCAAATACTTTTTCTTTTTTTATGTTCCATCATACCCATTTTCAAATACTGTTTAAAAAGACATCCAGTTTCATCCTTGCTATTTTTTAAGTTTAAGTCAGGATGAATCCAGTTTCATCCTTGCTAAAAAAAAATTTGTCCATTTCACCCATACTAATTTTTACTCGTCCATTTGAACCAGGTTTTAAAAAATATTTGGACAAATGACCCATTTTCCGTTAAATAAAAGGAGTAATCATTTGTAACTATCATAATCATAATAAGGTTACAGGTACCTCAAGATCTGATTACTTCACTAAATGTGTTCACATCATTGCTCATGTCTGGATGACACTACTTCATTAAACATATACATAATATGTATGTTCAATCAAAATTTGTTTTCGGATAGCCATAAATGTGTGCACTGAAGCACCCAGTTATGTACTGCAGAACATTGATAGGTGTATGTATACTGCATAAGATTTACTGCTCCGACAACGGACACGAAGGCACCCCATTTGCGGCAGCAATAGTGACTCGTGTATCTGAATCCAGTGGTGTACTAATTGTGATGCACTATATAATTGGTCGGTGAGTAGTGCCACAAATGATGCGACAGAATGTGTTCCCGTGTATTGGATGACAATGCCGGAAAAAAAAATCAACATAATACATCAGATAAGAACCGCTCCCAATAACAACAAAATTATAAACCTGACATAATAGCAGTTACGAAATCCATGAATACGAATCAACTAATTAAGCGACAACACCATTCCGTGAAAATACTGAAATCTCACCTAAAAAAAGTAAAACAGTTTTAAAAAGGTCCTGCAAAGTCGGTGGCGCCCAATCCGAAATCCAAAATCTTTTCCAGTAGCAAGTACCGGGTCGACTAGAGAATATCTCCTAAGAGTTTTTTTTTTTTTTTAGAAAACTTAGGCAAAGCCTAAGGAATGCAATTGATATAAATGCTAGTGGTGTCTTGGTTTAGGCAAACATCAGACCCATTGCTCAAGTTCTTACAATTAATAGCCAAGTTTAAGGCTTGGAAGTTTTGGTTTCTATCTAAAAGCTTAAGACCTATTAAGACAAAAGTTACAGGCTTGATTGTAGCGCCCCCTAAGCTAACAGCTGACTAAACCAAGAATTTAACTAAATAAAGAGGCACTAACGAATCTAAATCAAATACTTAAGCATTCAAATAAGAAAAATCTACTACAACTTAACCCAAAACAAGCCCCTCTCTGAAATATACATATATATAAAATCTCCTCTCAAGTAATACATATACAATAGTGATTTGGTTTACAAAGAATATGCAACATAATAAACATAGCAGAAGTTAGTCATCTAGCGAACTCAACACTTGAAGCTTTTGCTACGCTACTCTTATATGTCACTGAAACTGAAAGTGAGAATAATTAACATTAAACTTCTAAGTAATCATATGCAAGATTTGGAAAACATTACATTTTTAGAAGCATTAAACGATGACCAAGTCCTTTGAAATAAACAAACAAGTATATGGACAAACTCCTTCTTCAAACAATGTATAATATTGAAGCCCACTTCCACTCCGATCACTAATATTGAAGCCCACTTCCACTCCGATTACTTATAAAAGCACTAGATATAAATGCGAAGGAGCATATCCTATACACCACAAGTGGAAATCCTTATTTCCCATAACAATTCAAACAAACGGTACAAGTACTTTCCAAATTATGAAAAGATTTGCAGAATCAACAGAATTATGGTAATGTAATTTAACAAAGCATGAAATGCACAAACAGACAATGCATGAGTTTATTAAGCATAAACTTTTATAAAAACAATAATAATGATTACAAAAGAGTCAAATGTATTCCCACACCTTTTGATGACAAGCCACGCCTACCTCGAGATCCAAGATCCACTGGTTCATCTTTTGAATCGATCGTTGTTAATAGAATCTAACTGTTAATCAAACAAGCACTCTAAGAGATTAGCCAAAAGGCTCACACAAGGCTCATACAATTCTATCTAATGGTTCTAAGCCCATTATGGTATCTTATTCTCTATCCTTAACATAACTAAGAGTTTACTAATCCAATTAGATTGATTATATAGTCCAAAGCTAAGTCTTATGAATATCTACAACTTTGTAGAATAAACCAAAGGCTAATTGGACCATAAGAGGTCAGTTCAACTATATAAGATAATTATTCCTAAGCCCAAGTTCCCTAAACAAGCCCATTAACCAAAGGCCTGGTCCATCCGAGTCGACTAGCGTCCCTAACGCAGTCAAACCGGAAGTCACGGGTCAACTAACGGTCCACATCTAAGTCTAGTCAATGGTCAAGGTCGGGTCAAAGGGATAACTCGGTCAAGGTCCATTTGAGTCAAACGATTCAACTCGGTTAAACGGGGTCAACTCGATGAGTCAACACGATTCAACTCAGTCATAAGAACTGAGTCAGCTAAGCAAATTGAGTCAGTTAAACACTTTATCTGACTGGGATGCCTAATATGCAGACTTTTATTGCAGACAACCTTCAACTCGGTTTCTTACATTCTCATCTTCTTGTTTAACAATTCTACTTCAATTCAAATACAAAACAACATTGAACTTCATTGACAAACAACTCTGTTTACCTGCAATTGCAGTAGCAAGCCTCCACTGGAGCTATTAGCCATTCCCTATAACCATCATTACTAACTACATATATCAGGCCTGGATTAGCTCCATTACATTCCCACTACTAAGTTCAGCTTACTTCTCGAGCAACCAAATATTCACCAACTGTAAAACTAACTTAACTTGCCAATTAACTATTTGTATATTCAAACTCCAACCATCAGCTACGATCTATGAGTTACTTTAACTTAACTTAGTTCAACATTATATCAACTTTGCAACTTCAACACCACAACAACAGCCGCCTTAGAACTTCAACCATTACCCGAGATGTTGTTCGTAATTCAACATCACCACATCTACTTGATTCATGACTACAACTCCGACTTCTACCAACTCCTCTGCAAATTCAGAGTATACTCATCTAAATATATTCATTCAACCAACAACAGTTATATTCTTTTGAACTTCTTCCCTAAATCATCGCCAGACTACATTTGAGAGTCACATTCAACTCTCACAACAACACATATACTCTTCCATAAGACTCTTGTTCTTCATTTGCATAACTTTACATCCACAATCACAATTCCATTCTATAAACATATAAATCTCAGTTTCGTTACATCTTCGTCAACATCCATAACTTCAATTCAGGGCTAACACAATACACACTTCAATTTTGATAACAGAACTTAATATAAAGATTCAATTCAATTATTTGAAGAATGATTACCTTAAAAACAAAGCATAATTCTCCACAGCTGCTCAACCTTCACTTGATTCATATTCACTCACCACTAAATCCATCCGTGTTCCATCTAGTTCTCCTTAATCTTTAAACCAAACCTTAGTTAAATTAGGTCTCAAAACCAAAACCCTAACTCATAACAATCACAAGCAATTCTTGACCTTAAACCTAATTCATGACAAACCCATCTTTAATCTTTCTCCTAGACCTTCAATTTCATCTTCTACACCTTCTACGATTCATCTTATAAAACCCTAACTCCTCAATTCAACTTCAAAACAACCTCACCACTTCAATCGAACGAAAACCCTCTCATTATTTAACCAATAACAACTCAATTACTTATCAACTTCATACAAGTTCGATTCTTAATCTAAAAACCCTAATTGATTACAAAAACATCAATTCTTCATTCTCTCGGGTTCAAATCATTATAACTTCATCACTTCCTTCCTCGAGTCATCAACTATTACCTTTCTATGAATCAATCACACGAAATCTAACTTAAACTCATGAATTGAGATCGACAGAAAAAGAAGAACAGAAAAGAAGAGGAAAAAAAAGAAAGAAGAAGAATCGAGAAGAAGAAAAGAAAGAGAAATGAGTTTATCCTTCTCGCTTTGGGTTGATAAGGCCGACCAAATTACTTAAGGCACCCGACCAAAAGATAAGGGCAGCCAAGGCGGCAATCTTCAAATCAGATGATTTCTTCTTCGTCCGGTATCCGACTGACACTCTCGAGTAGTCCATATCGCATAACTTTTCGAGATCTATCTAACGATTCTAATTTCGTATCTAGTCTATTGTTAGATTAATTCCTATTAATTAACATTCTTGTTAAACTAATCGAGATATTATCGGCTAATTCGTCTCTTGACTAGTCTAATAGCGTTGATGAGCTTGAGGGTCCTTACATTGATATGGAGGATAGTTTCATCATTCAAGATTTGTTTCTCCCTGTGGTAATTCCTGCTGAATCTTCCTTTGATTGCTTGGATGTAAAGATTGTTGAAGTGTTCCAGAATATCAGAAGTTTCAGCTTGTATGATGATGTGATTTTAAAAGTTGTTGTAGAAGTGATTGTAAAAGTTCGTTCAACTCAGACTTGTAAAGACCCGACTTAAGACTTAAAAATATAAAACTCTAAGAACAAAGATAATATTTACACAAGTTTGTCACGATATCGAGAGATACTAGGACTTCGGATTCCACCATTAATCACATTCAATTGGTTTGTATATTGATTCATAACAATTCTAGCTCTTTTATGGACTCTATTTCTTTGCCAAAGGTAGATTTTATAAAGAATTAGATGTAAATCATAAGCATAGCGCATCAAGAGTTCTTAGACTAAGCATACGCTATCAGACAAAATCACAACTAATCAAGAAAAATCATAAATCAATTAAAACAAGTGCAAAAGTCATAAAAAAATCAATTATAGTTACCAAACAATTGTGATAAGGCTTCCTCCGTCATCCCAGTGATTGGGTTTAGCTCCTCATATCAAAAACACGCACAAAATAATAATCCATAGCTCAAAAAGGTGTTTTATTGAAGAAATTGTATAAAGCAGATTTGCAACTCGTATTGGCGTTACAAATAGCTGTTACAACGGGTGTTGGTATACGAGAGAAAAGATGACAAGCTAATGAAATATGTGATCTGTTGAACAACGATACTTACATTTGTCTTTGTTTAAATAAGATGCCCTCTGTTAGTACATTCTTCGTGTTCTTGAGAACGACACTTCTTTTCTTTAAATCCGCAACTCTTCCTTCTTCTTCTCTGCTGCTGCTGCAATTCTTCTCTGCAGCCTTGTTCTTAGCTCTGAAGATACCCCAAACTCCCGACTCTTCCCCAAGGACTATAAACACCTTTTTATATACCCATCGGCCGATTACAAGTCCCAGAAATCTTCCAAATATATTATTTTTCTTCGACAGAAAGTTCCGAGATTTGTTCTTCACGTATCTTTCCTTACATTGAATCGCACCTCGCAGAAAATATCTTCTCCCAAACTGACCACGTCACTTCTAAAAATAAAACCAAATACCAAACTTTCTTCATCTCCCTGTTTACCGAGAATCAATGCCAATCTTTCCCTTTCTGTGATTCTAAAAGATATACCTTTCCTGTATTGTCGCAACAGAGTGAACCCAACTCATTCCCGTTAAAAACTTCAGCTATAATCTCGTCCAAAATTCTCCCATGAACCCGAGAAAAGTTCAGTCCATGTTTGTCGAGAATCCATTGGAACTTGCCTTTTTACGTGAAAAACTCTATTATCGACCCTTCTTTCTCGATACTGGGCTACTAGTAATCCAAACCCATAGAAATCCGGCCAAAATCTCTCCCATATTATCTCGAGAAATTTATCAAATTGGTAGTAGTATTGTTTCCCGCCAAAATGAATTCAAACGATGAAGATGGATGCCCCCTATCCTCTGATGGGGTGCGAATAGCACTTTGTGTGTCCCTTAGCAATTAGGTTACCCCTTATCCACTACTGGGGTCCCTTTAACAATTCTTATGGTGGTGTAAATATAACTTTCTTGGGCGTCTCCAACATACTTCTGGGGTGCCTGTAGTACGTCTTCTGGGTGTCTTTAGTAATTTTCTCCTAGGACCACTTTTCGAGCTAATTTCTCCGCACAAGTGTATTTCTCCAAAAACACCTACAAAGACATAAAAAAAAACATAATAAATACAAAATCGGGTACTACCAATATATACAATTGAGATCAAAATAGACACATAAATGCGTCTATCAAATACCCCCAAACTTATTTCCTAGCCCGAGCAAATCAAATCTACAAAATAAATTCCTAACTCACTGTCGCAGGCATCGTCGATTGCATTTAGCGTATGCAATAAGCCTTTAAACCCCTGGGTGTCCCTATTGGCCGAGTTATAGTCTCGGGAGGGCTTACAAGAGATATACCCACAAAACCTTTACACTCCAAACCCTAGCTATCTACACAGAACCTTGGAAGGCACTAAAGAATCTCCTTGGTTGGCATACTTATTGACTACAGGAGGAAGTACCCTGATGCGAAATTCCAATTGTTGTACATGAGTTTGCACTCAAGCATACTAAAATTCATGTATAAGTCACAAAACTGTACTCGAGATAATCGCATTTATGGACATCAATACAGGAGTCAAAACTAATCACATGGATAGATCAAGAAGATGGATATAGAGAAAAACATAGATGGTTTTGATGTTTACTAAGTGAACGGTGTTTCCCATATCTGTCTCAAGGCCTCCGCCAAAATGAAACTATCCTAATGGACTGAGATACTGGTTTGACTAATATCAACACACTGGCATATACAAGGGAACCAGTGGTCGATAATCCTAACTCTAGGTCAACACAACTGGCATATACAAGGGTTCAAGTGGTCGACTTTATTGAATTTATTCCGGTTGGTGTAATGGTCTGGTCTCAACTTTTTTTTTTTTTTTTTGGTATCTCAATCACTCTAATTCACCTTAGCATTGGTAACAACTTGATTCGTGAGCCCCACCTAATCACTTAGAGAAACATAGTTTAAAAACAAAAAAAAATAAAAACAGAAGTGAAAAGGACTCAACGAGATATGGTGAAACTATCATGTTATTTCTAACACCTGAGCTATGTGCTTTTATGAATAGACTCTTTAGATGTTTCCACCTAATCAGATTGGTTCCTCAACTCCTACAACCAAAATGCTTCCATTCACTTAGATTAGTTAGTGCCATCCTTAATAAGCATAAATTTCTAAGCTCTGGAGTTTAATAATGCAACTAAAATTTTTCTCCCATACCCCCAAACTTAAATCTAACATTGTCCTCAATGTTATAAAGATAAAATTAAAAGCATGAACAAGGAGAAACTGTTACCATTTGAAGTAAAAGAGTTAAGGAAAGATATTACCGTGTCGCATGAATATTGTGTTACCTCCCAAGAAGTGCTAAGTTTAAAGTCTTGACCAGGACTAAGAAAGGATTAGTCACCTCATAAAATCATAAAGTAATAGCCGAAATATCTGTGGGTCATCAAAACCAAATAGAGCTATCACAAGTAAGAGGAATCTGCAACATGCCAAGAAAATTAACAAATAAAGCACACCCTTGTCTAGTTTCCTGTTTAAGACAACTACATCTAGCTGTGGTTCAGGTTCAGGCTCTACAACTGTGTCGAGATAAAATATTTTCATGTGATGGAATTCCTCAAAGCTAAGATCCGGTTCAGGTTGTAAAGTCTGTAAAAACTCAAGTAAGAACTTAGAAGCACATAATAATAACCTGAATAATTGCGGATCCTTAAAGTCAATCAGTTTTGACTCACACAATTGACCACGATGAAACTGGCGGTAAATCTTAAGCAAATGTGTCATTTATATTCTCCTAAAGTACTTAGGTTTAGTATCAAAACTCAATAATTGACACATCTGAAACATATACGTTCCCACAATTGGAAATTTTTTTGGTGGGAAAACAAAATTAATTTGGGTATCACAGACTGGGTAAACCACATCAACCAGAGGATGGGTTTCTAATAACTGAACTTTCTTATGGACATCACTAGGTTCTGGAGAACTAGTATGAAGGCAATCTGGCACAATGGTTGAGGCACATATATCAAGTCCCAAGTGAGGGATATCTACAAGATCTAAAGGTAAAGCACGGAGAGAATGATAATCACCCCCAAACTTAGAGTTTTGGGTGTCTCTAGATAGACTATCTATAATTTCCCTAATTTCTAGATCATCGGAATCCTGAAAATGGTCAATTGGTTCTTCTAAGTTATAATCGGAAGGTGCATCCTCACTCATCATATTTGAAAGCTCTACGAGTTCATCTTCTAAGACCCTCTTGTTTCTTAACCGTTAGACTCTAAAACAATGTTCTCGAGAATAAACTCGTTCCCCAAACCTATCATCGGCTTCGTAATCAAAAGGAAATACTACATCATCTAAAACGGTGGTATCTCTAGTCAAATCCTTGTCCTTTTGAATAGGTGAATAATTATTAAAATTATTTGGATTAGAACTAGAAATAGTATTATTATAAAGCTCAATTGGAGTAACAAATTCCTGATCACTATGCCTACATATTTCTGATTCTTCATCAACACTATCCTCATCTTAATCATCATTATAATAACATGAAAATGATCGAACCTCATCTAAAGTAGTGTTACCAATTCTAACCTAAATCGTCTTGATTATGTGAATAACTATCTTCATTTTCAAATGTACTATTGGAAACACTATATTGGAAATTAAGACTATCTTGAGCAGTTCTTTCCTGAGCCTCTAACAACATTTTCTGAGTCGACTCACATGACTTCCTGATTTTATCTAGGAAAGAAGGTTCAAACGTTACATTACTTTCGTCCATAACTAAGTTATTCATCTCAACTGAACTACGTGTCGACTCAAGTAACTTTTGTGCCGACTAAGCTAACTTACGTACGGACTCTAGTAGAGAGGAACTTTGCTCGTATAACCGGTGGGTGTATGGACGATAATTGGGCTCACCATGGTATGGACCATAACCTTCAAAAGGCTGATGTTCAGACCACTATTCACATTATGGTCAAAGTAGTAACGTCCATTTTGAAACTCAGTCGGATATTCCGTGTATTGGCTATTGTAATACCAGTTCGACATTCTATTGCATTGGTGTGAGTTGTCACACAAAATAAAACCCACTGACCGGGGATTCGTGGGTGGATAGAGTCTTACCTCCCGTACCAGACGGGCGATGAACCGTTGAAGTCGACTCGGGCCACCGACTCCTATGTCGTCGATGTACGAACCCGAGGGGCCGAGAAAGTATCGTAGCTGTCGTCCTTCCACGCAAACAATTTATATTTAATTTGTAACCCTTCTTAGGGTTTCAAAAATAATGTCCAGTCCGAAAAATAAAGTCCAAAAAGTGTCCAAAAATAAAAAGAAAAATTAAAAAAATACAACCCTATTTACAATTTCTAAAAATAAAAAGAAATAAAGTCTAACTAAAATAAATATAAACAAAATCTTCTTCACTTTTGGACTCCTCTTTTCTTTCCTTCTTTGGCGATGCTTTCCTTTTATAGCACTTTTTCTTTCCTTGTAGCTTCGCTCCAAATCTGAAAAGAATCAAAAAATACCAAAGGCATAAAAAAGAACAAAAAGAATAATAAAAATAAACCTAAAAAAAATCTAAATACAAGTCCGCGTCGGCGGCGCCAAAAATTGATGTGATTTTAAAAGTTGTTGTAGAAGTGATAGTAAAAGTTCATTCAACTCGGACTTGTAAAGACTCGATTTAAGACTTAAAAATATAAAACTCTAAGAACAAAGATAATATTTACACAAGTGTGTCAAGATATCGAGAGATACTAGGACTTCGGATTCCACCATTAATCACATTCAATTGGTTCGTATATTGATTCATAACAATTATAGCTCTTTTATGGACTCTATTTATTTTCCAAAGGTAGATTTTATAAAGAATTATATGTAAATCATAAGCATAGCGCATCAAGAGTTCTTAGACTAAGCATACGCTATCAGACAAAATCACAACTAATCAAGAAAAATCATAAATCAATTAAAACAAGTGCAAAAGTCATAAAAAAATCAATTATAGTTACCAAACAATTGTGATAAGGCTTCCTCCGTCATCCCAGTGATGGGGTTTAGCTCCTCATATCAAAAACACGCACAAAATAATAATCCATAGCTCAAAAAGGTGTTTTATTGAAGAAATTGTATAAAACAGAGATTTGCAACTCTGTATTGGCGTTACAAATAGTTGTTACAACGGGTGTTGAACTGTTACAGAGAAAAGATGACAAGCTAATGAAATATGTGATCTGTTGAACAACGATACTTCTGTTGTGCTGTTTAAATAAGACTGCCTCTGTTAGTCTGTTCTTCGTGTTCTTGAGAACGACACTTCTTTTCTTTCGTCTGCAACTCTTCCTTCTTCTTCTCTGCTGCTGCTGCAATTCTTCTCTGCAGCCTTGTTCTTAGCTCTGAAGCTACCCCAAACTCCCGACTCTTCCCCAAGGACTAGAAACACCTTTTTATAAACCCATCGGCCGATTACAACTCCCAGAAATCTTCAAAATATATTATTTTTCTTCGACAGAAAGTTCCGAGATTTGTTCTTCACGTATCTTTCCTTACATTGAATCGCACCTCGCAGAAAATATCTTCTCCCAAACTGACCACGTCACTTTTAAAAATAATACCAAATACCGAACTTTCTCCATCTCCCTGTTTACCGAGAATCAATGCCAATCTTTCCCTTTCTGTGATTCTAAAAGATATACCTTTCCTGTATTGTCGCAACAGAGTGAACCCAACTCATTCCCGTGAAAAACTTCAGCTATAATCTCGTCCAAAATTCTCCCTTGAGCCCGAGAAAAGTTCAGCCCATGTTTGTCGAGAATCCATTGGAACTTGCCTTTTTTACGTGAAAAACTCTATCATCGACCCTGCTTTCTCTATACAGGCTATTAGTAATCCAAACCCATAGAAATCCTGGCCAAAATCTCTCCCATATTATCTCAGAAATTTATGCAGCTGACTGAGTATTGTTTCCCTCCAAAATGAATTCAAACGATGAAGATGGATGCCCCCTATCCTCTGATGGGGTGCGAATAGCACTTTGTGTGTCCCTTAGCAATTAGGTTACCCCTTATCCACTGCTGGGGTCCCTTTAACAATTCTTATGGGGGTGTAAATATAACTTTCTGGGGCGTCTCCAACATACTTCTGGGGTGCCTGTAGTACGTCTTCTGGGTGTCTTTAGTAATTTTCTCCTAGGACCACTTTTCGAGCTAATTTCTCCGCACAAGTGTATTTCTCCAAAAACACCTACAAAGACATAAAAAAACATAATAAATACAAAATCGGGTACTAACAATATATACAATTGAGATCAAAATAGACACATAAATGCGTCTATCAAATACCCCCAAACTTATTATTTGCTAGTCCCGAGCAAATCAAATCTACAAAATAAAATCCTAACTCTTTATCATGAGCATCGTCGATTGCATTTAGCGTATGCAATAAGCCTTTAAACCCTGGGTGTCGATAGGTGTCTAAAACACCTAATTTAATATCTAGTATTTATGCTTTCTTTGCGAATTTTCGTGTGAATTATGTATCTTATGTGTGCTTTTGAGTTTATTAGGTGCAATGGAGTCATTTGGAGCAAAAAGACCAATTGGAACTCGTTCAAATACAAGATTTCTTCTTTTCATTGTGTAGAGGACGAGAAGACGAAGGCAATGGCGAAAGAACGGAGTCATTCTGAGTTCGTATGAAGAAGTTATGCGTAAAACAAGAACTTGGAAGACCGAGAAGGGCAAAATGGTCATTTTCTAGGTCAAATGCTATTGGAACCCCATGTACGTTAAGGGAAGTCACCTGTTAAGGGGTGAACTGTTTCAAAAAGTCACTAAAGGGAGTCTGGTATTTTACCTGGGGGGAACCAGAATTCAAATTGTGTTAAAAACACCCGGCCTAATACTCAAGGATGCCAGTTTCTTCTTCACTTCCATATATATCACGACCAGTTCAGGGAGTGCTGCCGGTGATGCTCGTGTCGAACAGATGGAGATGGTGACTATGACCATTGGACGCTGTTTAAAAGGGCTCGAGTGGAGCGAGAGAGAAGGAGGTGTGTTGACTATGGTTTAGTAATGGTGATGTTTGAATGAAAGTCACTCGAGTTCGGTTTGAGTATTGGCGGCGAATGACGATGGAGTTTCGGTGATTGAGTTTGGTTCTTTGTTGGTGTTGGTGATTATCGACGGTGAGAAAGTGGAGCTCGAGCTGCTGGATGTTTGATGAAACAAAGAGAAGAACTCGAAGATGGCGATGCTGGCACGAACGGAAGCAATGATAATGACAGTGAATGCCGGAAACGATAGTGGTTAATGGAAGATGGATCTTCTTTGTGATAATGAGCACTCGGTTAGAACGGGTTGCTATTAAAGGTTGTTGTTGTTGCGGTCGAATAGATTAAATCTCGAGAAGTGAGTTGCTGCCATGGTTGATGCCATCGGTGATTAATAGAGATGATGATGGAGTTCGAAGACGATGGTAGTTGTGGTGGGTTGTCAGGACCATTGGCTTGATTACGTGGTAAGCATGCTGGCTTATAACGACAAGTAGTGCTCGAACTAGACATGAAATGGTGGAGCTCGGTCCGAGGTTGGAGTCTGTTCTAAGTCGAGAAATATCTAAGCATGTGTTGTTGTTAGGTGTTTGCGGGTGGTTTGAAGCTTGGATAAACAATGAATCATTTGGTACGATTACTGTAGTTTGTTGATGGAGTTGGAGGTTAATCTTTGATGATCATATTCGACGTTGGAACTTGCTGCTGCCGGTGGATGGATCGGTGGTTAATGGTCTTTGGTGATTCTCATAACGAGAAGAAGGGGCTTCTTTGTGAAGGATATATTGCATGGAAATGCGGTCATTGAGGTATCGAGACATAGCGTGGCAGTGGTGGAGTCAAGATGATGATCAATTGCTTGCACCGTGGCTAGTGACAGAGATGGACGGACTCGGCTATGATGAAGAAGAGTAATCCTGGTCGAGAATGAAGGTTGAAGAAAAGATGCACTGTCAATTCCAGCGGACTGACAAGGCATTGACAAGGAGTGGGCTGAATTTGCAGGCCCATTGGACTATTTAGCCGATTCTAAACTATCATAGTAGGACATGGCCGTGACTTTGGAAATTCTGGCGAGTTTGGCAAAGCCACTTTGTCCGGGGTTTGATGCACGGGACACAATTCTTAAGGAGGTGCACTTTCCTATTTTTACTAGGTTTCCTAGTTTCTTCAAGAGGAGGTTACAAACTCTATATATAGAGAAGCCTAGGCACAATTTGGATATCTTATTAATATCTTTTAATATCTTTTATCTTTTATTCTATTCTTTTTGCCTCTAGTTAGTTTTCTAGGGTTTAGAACCATGAAGTCTTTTCTCTTTCTTCTTGTTATGAACTCTATGAATATGAGCTAGAGTATTTTATTGGTTATGGAATAAGTTGAATTTCCAAACATGGGTTTTTGTGCAATATATTAGTTTTCTCTCATATTATCGTTTATGATTCACCATGAATATTGTTACATGATTTGAATGCTATTTAGTCGAGTCGCGAATCGATTGAGTTTGCTTTCATCTTTATTGCTAGATTAGGGTTATTATACGCAAAAGTGATAATTCCGGATTGCAAGTAGCATAAATATGATTATAGTTTGTAGTGATATATTCTTATGATCATATGTGAACCATAACCTTTGTTAAATCGGATTAGTGCGCTTTCCACGTTCGATTGCTTTGATTGGCCTAATTTCATAGAACCTAATGCATCTAGGGAATTAAACTTGATTAGTGCTTTTACACGTTAGGTTGTTCCTTTAGATAGAATTCATATTCGCATCTTTTAATGTGTTTGTTGATGACATGAGGAGATTTGCGGGATATTCTTGCGATCAAGGTATTCTAGGGCCTTTGATAAAAGTTGAGATTAAAATATCAATTCTAATTATTGTGTTGAAAACATGTTTGTGATTGAAAACGAAATCCATGACCAATACTTTTTTTTATCCTTGATTTGATTTGTTTGCTTATTTCTTTATTTGCTTTTTGTTTATTTTTATTTACACAATCAGAAATTCTTCCGGGTGTTTTATATAGGAAACCATAACAATTTGACAACCTAGACCTCTCTGTGGGATCGATCCTTTCTTGCCCTTGCTATATTTATATTTTGAGTAGTAAGAAAGTGTAAATTATTTTTGACGCTTACGACAGCGATCAGTGTCCCTAGTGGCCGAGTTATAGTCTCGGGAGGGCTTACAAGAGATATACCCACAAAACCTTTACACTCCAGACCCTAGCTATCTACACAGAACCTTGGAAGGCACTAAAGAATATCCTTGGTTGGCATACTTATTGACTATAGGAGGAAGTACCCTGATGCGAAATTCCAATTGCTGTACACGAGTTTGCACTCAAGCATACTAAAATTCATATATATGTCACAAAACTGTACTCAGATAATCGCACTATGGACATCTACCCGGAGTCAAAACTAATCACATGGATAGATCAAGAAGATGGATATAGAGAAAAACATAGATGGTTTTGATGTTTACTAAGTGAACGGTGTTTCCCATATCTGTCTGAAGGCCTCGCCAAAATGAAACTATCCTAATGGTGAGATCTTTGGTTTGACTAATATCAACACTTTGGCATATACAAGGGAACCGGTGGTCGATAATCCTAACTCTAGGTCAACACAACTTGGCATATACACGGGTTCAAGTGGTCGACTTTATTGAATTTATTAGGTTGGTGTAATGGTCTGGTCTCAACTTTTTTTTTTTTTTTTTTTTTTTTTTTTTGGTATCTCAATCACTCTAATTCACCCTAGCATTGGTAACAACTTGATTCGTGAGCCCCACCTAATCACTTAAAGAAACATAGTTTAAAAACAAAAAAAAATAAAAACAGAAGTGAAAAGGACTCAACGAGATATGGTGAAACTATCATGTTATTTCTAACACCCGAGCTCTGTGCTTTTATGAATAGACTCTTTAGATGTTTCCACCTAATCAGATTTGTTCCTCAACTCCTACAACCAAAATGCTTCCATTCACTTAGATTAGTTAGTGCCATCCTTAATAAGCATAAATTTCTAAGCTTTGGAGTTTAATAATGCAACTAAAATGTTTCTCCCATACCCCCAAACTTAAATCTAACATTGTCCTCAATGTTATAAAGATAAAATTAAAAGCATGAACAAGGAGAAACTGTTACCATTTGAAGTAAAAGAGTTAAGGAAAGATATTACCGCGTCGCATGAATATTGTGTTACCTCCTAAGAAGTGCCAAGTTTAAAGTCTTCAGCCAGACTAAGAAAGGATTAGTCACCTCATAAAATCATAAAGTAATAGCCGAAATATCTGTGGGTCATCAAAACCAAATAGAGCTATCACAAGTAAAAAGAATCTGCAACATGCCAAGAAAATTAACAAATAAATAGCACCCTTGTCTAGTTTCCTGTTTAAGACAACTACATCTAGTTTGTGGTTGAGTTCGGAGCTCTACAACTGTGTCGAGATAAAATATTTTCATGTGCTGGAATTCCTCAAAGCTAAGATCCGGTTCAGGTTGTAAAGTCTGTAAAAACTCAAGTAAGAACTTAGAAGCACATAATAATAACCTGAATAATTGCGGATCCTTAAAGTCAATCAGTTTTGACTCACACAATTGACCACGATGAAACTGGCGGTCAATCTTAAGCAAATGTGTCATTTATATTCTCCTAAAGTACTTAGGTTTAGTATCAAAACTCAATAATTGACACATATGAAACATATACGTTCCCACAATTGGAAATTTTTTTGGTGGGAAAACAAAATAAATTTGGGTATCACAGACTGGGTAAACCACATCAACCAGAGGATGGGTTTCTAATAACTGAACTTCCTCATGGACATCACTAGGTTCTGGAGAACTAGTATGAAGGCAATCTGGCACAATGGTTGAGGCACATATATCAAGTCCCAAGTGAGGGATATCTACAAAATCTAAAGGTAAAGCACGGAGAGAATGATAATCACCCCCAAACTTAGAGTTTTGGGTGTCTCTAGATAGACTATCTATAATTTCCCTAATTTCTAGATCATCGGAATCCTGAAAATTGTCAATTGCTTCTTCTAAGTTATAATCGGAAGGTGCATCCTCACTCATCATATTTGAAAGCTCTACGAGTTCATCTTCTAAGACTAATGTTTCTAAACCGTTAGACTCTAAAACAATTTTCTCAGAATAAACTCGTTCCTCAAACCTACCATCGGCTTCGTAATCAAAAGGAAATACTACATCGTCTAAAACGGTGGTATCTCTAGTCAAATCCTCGTCCTTTTGAATAGCTGAATAATTATTAAAATTATTTGAATTTGAACTAGAAATAGTATTATTATAAAGCTCAATTGGAGTAACAAATTCCTGATCACTATGCCTACATATTTCGGATTCTTCATCAACACTATCCTCATCATAATCATCATTATAATAACATGAAAATGATCGAACCTCATCTAAAGAAGTGTTACCAATTCTAACCTCGTCGTCTTGATTATGTGAATAACTATCTTCATTTTCAAATGTACTATTGGAAACACTATATTGGAAATTAAGACTATCTTGAGCAGTTCTTTCCTGAGCCTCTAACAACATTTTCTGAGTCGACTCACATGACTTCCTGCTTTTATCTAGGAAAGAAGGTTCAAACGTTACATTACTTTCGTCCATAACTAAGTTATTCATCTCAGCTGAACTACGTGTCGACTCAAGTAACTTTTGTGCCGACTAAGCTAACTTACGTACGGACTCTAGTAGAGAGGAACTTTGCTCGTATGACCGGTGGGTGTATGGATAGTAATTGGGCTCACCATGGTATGGACCATAACCTTCAAAAGGCTGATGTTCCCGACCACTATTCACATTATGGTCAAAGTAGTAACGTCCATTTTGAAACTCAGTCGGATATTCCTTGTATTGGCTATTGTAATACCAGTTCGACATTCTATTGCATTGGTGTGAGTTGTCACACAAAATAAAACCCACTAACAGGGGATTCGTGGGTGGATAGAGTCTTACCTCCCGTACCAGACGGGCGATGAACCGTTGAAGTCGACTCAGGCCACCGACTCCTATGTCGCATGTACGAACCCGAGGGGTAGAAAGTATCGTGCTTGTCGTCCTTCCTGCAAACAATTTATATTTAATTTGTAACCCTTCTTAGGGTTTCAAAAATAATGTCGATCCAAAAAAATAAAGTCCAAAAAGTGTCCAAAAATAAAAAGAAAAATTAAAAAAATACAACCCTATTTACAATTTCTAAAAATAAAAAGAAATAAAGTCTAACTAAAATAAATATATACAAAATCTTCTTCACTCCTTGGACTCCTCTTTTCTTTCCTTCTTTGGCGATGCTTTCCTTTTATAGCACTTTTTCTTTCCTTGTAGCTTCGCTCCAAATCTGAAAAGAATCAAAAAATACCAAAGGCGTAAAAAAGAACAAAAAAAATAATAAAAATAAACCCAAAGAAAATCTAAATACAATTCCGCGTCGGCGGCGCCAAAAAATTGATGTGATTTTAAAAGTTGTTATAGAAGTGATAGTAAAAGTTCGTTCAACTCAGACTTGTAAACACTCGATTTAAAACTAAAAAATATAAAACTCTAAGAACAAAGATAATATTTACACAAGTTTGTCACGATATCGAGAGATACTAGGACTTCAGATTCCACCATTAATCACATTCAATTGGTTCGTATATTGATTGATAACAATTCTATCTCTTTTATGGACTCTATTTCTTTGCCAAAGGTAGATTTTATAAAGAATTAGATGTAAATCATAAGCATAGCGCATCAAGAATTCTTAGATTAAGCATACGTTATCAGACAAAATCACAACTAATCAAGAAAAATCATAAATCAATTAAAACAAGTGCAAAAGTCATAAAAAAATCAATTGTAGTTACCAAACAATTGTGATAAGGCTTCCTCCGTCATCCCAGTGATGGGGTTTAGCTCCTCATATCAAAAACACGCACAAAATAATAATCCATAGCTCAAAAAGGTGTTTTATTGAAGAAATTGTATAAAACAAAGATTTGCAACGCTGTATTGGCGTTACAAATAGCTGTTACAACGGGTGTTGAACTGTTACAGAGAAAAGCTGACAAGCTTATGAAAAATGTGATCTGTTGAGCAATGATACTTACATTGTCTTTGTTTAAATAAGACTGCCTCTCGTTGATACTGTTCTTCGTGTTCTTGAGAACGACACTTCTTTTCTGTCGTCTGCAACTCTTCCTTCTTCTTCTCTGTTGTTGTTGCAATTCTTCTCTGCATCCTTGTTCTTAGCTCTGAAGCTACCCCAAACTCCCGACTCTTCCCCAAGGACTCGAAACACCTTTTTATATACCCACCGACCGATTACAACTCTCTGAAATCTTCCAAATATATTATTTTTCTTCGACAGAAAGTTCCGAGATTTGTTCTTCACGTATCTTTCCTTAAATTGAATCGCACCTCGCAGAAAATATCTTCTCCCAAACTGACCACGTAACTTCTAAAAATAAAACCAAATACCGAACTTTCTCCATCTCCCTGTTTACCGAGATTCAATGCTAATCTTTCCCTTTCTGTGATTCTAAAAGATATACCTTTCCTGTATTGTCGCAACAAAGTGAGCCCAACTCATTCCCGTGAAAAACTTCAGCTATAATCACGTCCAAAATTCTCCCATGAACCCGAGAAAAGTTCATCCCATGTTTGTCGAGAATCCATTGGAACTTGTATTTTTTTACGTGAAAAACTCTATTATCGACCCTGCTTTCTCGATACAGGCTACTAGTAATCCAAACCCATAGAAATCCCGGCCAAAATCTCTCCCATATTATCTCGGAAATTTATGCAGCTGACTGAGTATTGTTTCCCGCCAAAATGAATTCAAATGATGAAGATGGATGCCCCTTATCCTCTGATGGGGTGCGAATAGCACTTTGTGTGTCCCTTAGCAATTAGGTTACCCCTTATACACTGCTGGGGTCCCTTTAACAATTCTTCTGGGGTGTAAATATAACTTTCTGGGGCGTCTCCAACATACTTCTGGGGTGCCTGTAGTACTTCTTCTAGGTGTCTTTAGTAATTTTCTCCTAGGACCACTTTCGAGCTAATTTCTCCGCACAAGTGTATTTCTCCAAAAACACCTACAAAGACCTAAAAAAACATAATAAATACAAAATCGGGTACTAACAATATATACAATTGAGATCAAAATAGACACATAAATGCGTCTATCATATGACAATGTTTGTGTGCTGCTTTTCCTCTTCTCATCCAAAAGCTAGATCTGCTCCTCCTATGGCTCCTTTTTGTCCCCTTTGAGCTATGTGTCCTCTACTATCAACCAAGTTTCATGCAAAATCAGTGATAATTAGAGCAGAAAAATATTGGTAAGTGTTGGTGTCCTTGATAGTGCGATTTTGATTACAAAACCATAATTCTGCTTTGGTGTTGTTGAAGCCCCACATTTACTCCTACGGTTGTTAGTTGGTACTCATTATCATTGGTATAACCTGAGAGTTCGGGGTATGATGAAGCGGTGTGAACTCTGTTGTAATCACAGAGATGTTGTTGAATCTTTGAGAGTAGTAGTCTTAGCATTAGGGGTAATGTTCTGGAATACTAGATCACATCTAGCCTTCCAAATGTACCAGCAAGTGGTAGCATAAATACGGGAATTGCCACTTTATTCTTTGTCATTGTGGAACCAATCATTGAACCACCCCATGAAAGGGGGTTTGATGGTCAAAGAGACCATGATTTACCCCCTAGCATTTGCTTCCAGGGCAATTGTGGAAGCGAGGACAATTGAGAAACATATGAGTCATTGTTTCCTCCCCACGTTGCATATTTTGCATATGGGATCAATGTAGTGGAGAATACTTGCAGTTTTAGCATTTTTTGGGAGAATTTCATGGTCACATTTCGGAGAAAGATCTTGATAGCGGAGCAACTTCCAACTTCCATATGGCACCCCAATCCCTTGTTGTTTGATCATTTCGTATAGGTTCTCAATTTTAGCTTTGTATAGAGCCTTAAGCGAGAATTTGCCGGTGTTGATAATGTTCAGTGAATACTCTCTTCTTCCCTGGAGTAGATGACTAAAGCTGTGATAGTTTGAGCAATATCTGGATTAAAGAGTTGTTGGATGAGTTGGATGTTCCAATCCTTCTGATCTGTCATTAGGTTAGCCAGCATCTGAATATCATTAAGGAAGTTGGCTGGCTTGGAGCTTTTCAGTTGAGTTGGGTATCCATAGGTCTTCCCAGATATTGATTTTGATACCAGTACTTATTCTCCAAACACAATGTTGCTGGATGTTATGAATACCTTCTAAAACTTTTTTCCATATCCAGGAATCTCCATCTTTAGCATTGGTGTTCATGTTTAGTACATTTCTTCCCAATAGGTATTTGGAATCCATCAGCTGGTACCAGAGTGATTCCTTGTCTTGTTCCAGTCTCCGTCCTATCTTTGTTATCATAGCACTATTGAATAGTTCCATATTCATGAAACCTAACCCACAAAGGTCTTTTGGCTTGCATATAGCTGTCCAATCTTTTGGGTAGTAGCCAGTTGGATTCTCCATATTCTTTCCCTAGAAGAAATCTCTTTGCAACTTGTTAATGTCTTGACAAGTTTGCTTAGGTATTCTGAAGCAATTCATTTGATAAATATTGGTTGTAGAGGTGACAAATTTGATTATAACTTCTCTTCCAGCTGGATTTAGAGGGTAATTCTTCTAGCTGGACAGGTTCATCTTCATTTTGTCCACCCATGGTCTGCAACATTGTATTTTGCTTCTGCGGGTAAACAAAGGGGAGCCTAGGTATTTCTCATTTGTAGGCAGAACTTGAACTTCTAGAAGCTTGCAGATGTTAGGTATTATGGATGGATCAGTGTCTTTGCTGAAAAAAGAACCTGATTTGCTGAAGTTGATGAGTTGGCCTGAAGTAGCTCCAAATATCTTAAGAATTTCCTTTAAGTTCTGAGCTTCAGTAGAGTTGGCTTTGCATAAGACCATGCAATCATCGGCAAAGAGGAGGTGTGTTATTGAAGGAGCATTCTTGCAAATTTTGGTACCTGAGATAATTCCCAATTCTTCAGCATGTGATAAAGTCCTGGACAAAGCTTCCATACAGAATAAAAATAAATAAGGAGATAGGGGGTCCCCTTGTCTAAGACCTATTGAAGGGTTGAAGAAGTTATCAGGGGAGCCATTGATCAGCACAGCAGAAGAAGTGGTAGTTATACACTGCATAATCTTGTTGCACCAATCAGAGTTGAAACCAATTTTTGCCATAATAGTCTGAAAAAAAGTCCAATCCACTCTATCAAAAGCCTTGGCCATGTCTATCTTGATTCCCATACTACCTTTATTACCTTTGAGACCTCTTCTGTTTCTCATGTAGTGTATAATTTCATGGGCAATGGCTATATTATCAGCTATTTGTCTCCCAGGGATAAAAGCAAATTGGTAGGGGGATATGATTTTGTTGAGGTATGGTTTCATTCTCTGAGCTAGTAGCTTAGATATGATTTTATAGGTTGTGTTGCAAAGGCTGATGGGTGAAATGGTTTTGGGGTTTGAAGGCTTATCAGTTTTGGGTATCAAGGTTATGAATGTTGAGTTCATTTCTTTTAGCAGGTGTCCAGACTTGAAAAAGTGTTTGACTATTTTAACCAAATATTCTCCAAGAATATCCCAGTTGGCTTGGAAGAAGTTTGGAGGGAACCCATCAGGACCTAGAGCTTTATCTTTGGCCATACTGAAGAAGATGGCCTTGACTTCTTGATCTTCAAGAATTTTGTTGAGCATGTTGTTGTCAGCTGCAGTTGTAGTTGTGGGGATGAGGTTGATGATTTCAGGGTTCATCTTGGGGGATTAAGTGGTAGCCATTTTGGAGAAATGGTTGGTGAAGCACTGTTTTATTTCTTGGTAATCCTCAATCCAATTTCCTTCAAATCCTGGATAGCATCAATCTTGTTTCTTCTTATTCTGCTTTTAGTAGATCTGTGGAAGTAACTGGTGTTCTTGTCTCCCAATTTGATGAATTGGTCTCTGCTTTTGGTTTTCCAGAATTTTTCTTCAATGTCTTGCCAATCTTGTAGAACTTGTATTGCAGCTGTTGTTGTTGTGCTTCTGTCTTGCTTGAAGTAATTTCCTTGTAACCAGTTTAAATGCTTCTTTCTATCTTCAATGTTTGTTTTAATATTTCCATACACCTCTTTGTTCCAAATTTTGAGCTTTAGTTTGATGTCCTTGAGTTTTCTTGCTATTATATAGGCACTAGAACCAGACAAGTTCCTTTGCCAACATTCAAGAATAATGTCCTTACAATCCTTGTGATCCAACCATGGACCAAAGAATTTGAAAGGGATTTTGCCATTGTTCTAATGGGGATTAGTGTTAAGAAGAATGGGATGGTGATCTGAACCAATGGCTAACAGATTAGTAACAGTAGTGTTTGGGTAGATGGTAAGCCAGGATTCAGTGGCTAGAACTCTATCCAACCTTTGTTCAGTGAGAGCAGGACCACTTCTCTTATTAGACCAGGTTAAGGGACACCAAGTGCTACCTAAATCAATTAGATCCGAGTCAACAATCTTGTTGCTAAAAATATTTGCTTTCACACTGTTCAATGGTTGTGTATTGTACTTTTCATTATCATGCAGAATGATATCGAGATCTCCAATAACCATCCATGGAATATAGTGTTTAGTAGCTGTGTTTTCCAAGACTTTCCAAGAGTTGAGTTTACTTTGGGTATCATTGGAACTGCCATAGTAACCAGTAAGAAGCCAGGAAGGGCCACTGGTTGGCTTGATTTTAGCATTGATATGGTTAATGGAAGAGTCCAGGATGGTAACATAAGTGTTGTTTTTCCATATCAATACTAAACCACCAGTACCACTAGTCCCTCCAGGATTAACATGCAAAAAGTGTTGAAAGTTTAGCTGTTTCACGGAATTTAAAAGTTTTCCATGTTTCTTGTTTGTTTCATAGATGAAGCAAATGTCAGGATTGAATTTGTTTAGCATGTCAGTGAGATATTTCTTGGTATGTCTTTGCCCTAGACCTTGACAGTTCCAATCTATGGAGATAAGGAATTGTCAGAAATAAGATACAGGGGGATACTTGGAAGTTGGCCTCCTAGATATGGGATCAAAGTATGTTATAATGTAGCAGAAATAGTAGGCATGGAAGTGATGCATAATGTTAACACTGATAAAAATGAGAGAGATGTGGTAAGTTACCTCAGTATCTGGTGTTGATGATCCAGATTCACCATTAGTCATATGGGGGTTTCTTGAGTCCAGGGGTTCAGCATAATTGTCAGGGAATTCCTTGAGTCTTTTGTTGTTGTCAGTTTCATTGGTTTCCATAGGAGTTGCAGCACAATTTTTTTGTTTTCTTTTGTCAGAAGTTTTGATGATATGTGAATTACTGGATGTGGGTTCTTCAGCAAATGTGTGAATTTTATTTCTAGCTTTCCAGGCTTTCTTCTTGAACTGAACAATTTCAGCATCCATTCTTTCTTTGATCTGAGAAAGGGTTGGGAGGTTTTGGGAAGGAATGATTGGGAAGATACCATCAGTATCAGTTTTTTTGCTGGTATTGGTATTAACTGTGTTGGACGGTTTGATTCTAGCTGCTTCTTTGATCTTGACTTTAGTTTGAAGGTGCTTGTAGTTGGTGAGAATTTTCTTTGAAAGGTCAAGCCTTTTGTTTCTGATTTGGCTAGCAATGATATCAGGATGAGGAGAGTTGGGATCAGCTCTAGAGGAATCTCCAAAGGTGAGGTGTTTGGAGGAGGGGGGGGAGAAACATTTGCAATTGTCTTCTCTACCTCTTTCTGTTTAGCATTCCTCATTTTGACTTCAAAAACTTGTGCTGCATCAGCATCAGAGTATCCTCTGTGAATGACATTTCTTCCTTCTTGAACAGTTTTTTGATAAGCAGTTTGGGGTGGTGGTAATGGTTGAGGGGTTGGTAATCTTGTGTAGTTGTAATAGTGGTATTTTGAGGGTGTAGGTGGTATGGGATAGGGGGAGATGGGTGATCTAAGGTTCTACAGACTTTGCAGAATTTGATGCTATTAAGAGCATAAGCAAATTCAATCCAATGGGAGATGGTTGGAGTTTCATAAGCTTTAATGCCAAACTTTAGAGGTTTGGTGACATCAATGGTGAGTAGGACCTCAAGGTTTTTCTAAGATCTGTCTCTTCCATAAGGTTTCTTTTCCTTCTTATACACTCCCACGGGCTGAAGGATGTTTCTGATATCTGGAATGATGTGAGTTGGGATTCTTTTGATGAGCAACCAGATCATAACTTTTGTGAAATCTTCTTCATGAATTGAGTCTGGTCCTCCCATAGGGATGCCAACAAGCACCATGAGTTTATCAAATACTCCTCTAGTTCCTCCATTCCTAAGAGTTGAATAATCATCCTCATGGGTGATTCTGAGGATGAAAAAATTCCTTCTTCTATTCCATATTTCCAGCTCAACTCTGCCATTAAACTCCCAGTTGTTGTTGATAAAGTTGTTGACTCTAGTTGTTTCAAAACAAGTGTTACTGCATAGTTTCCCAATAAAGCACCATTTCCACTCTAAAGGATGCTTGGTTCTGATGTTTTCAGGGTTAAGGAAAACCTTTGGATAGAGATCAGCTTCAGTCATATTGAGGAATTTGTTCACTTGAGCAACAAGGTTTTCAATGGATGGGTTGGTGGATTTTGAGGAGGAAGCCATGGTAGAAAAGAGAGTGAAGCAGTGGAGAAGAGTTAACCAGCCAGTGATATGACCAATATCAATATTTGTGATGTCTGACCAGTAGGGATGCTGTGGAGAGGCTTTCCAGGCTTTAATTTGAATAAGTTTCTTTATAGTGTCAGGGAAAAGGGTATATTTCAAGCCAGTCCAATGCAGTTTTGGAGGATGCTGGTATGTAGATATAAACTTCACCTAGTGGTTTGTATTATCAGGGCTGGTGTTATTGTATATGACTAATGGAATATGACTCAAGTACCTACACTCAATTGAAAAAGTAGTTTTATTTAAAGGTGTGAGAGCTTTACCATGTCCTTTCCATTGGTAGCTGTATCTGTTGGGAGTCTTGTCTTCATTGAGATTGATAGTGATGTAACTAGCTTTTGTTTGGACAGAAGTCATGGGTTGGGATTGAGATTTGAAATTAGACTTGTACTTGCAACAAAAGGTATTAAAGAGTGGGACTTTAGCCTTCCACGGAATATGAGTAGCTTCCCCACATCTTGACCAATCTATCTCGCGCAAAAAAAGACTTACTCGACCAGGTAAAATCAACTGAGTTGGAAATAAGGTTAGCTTGGCTTACTTTGGTTGTCGTCTCAGAGTGGTTTTTTATGGGTTTCATCCATAGATCAATTTGTTGATATGCCCTTAGATTTTCAGCAGATAGCATCGAATCTTGGCCTTTATAGTGGGGATTTGAGGTTTGCCCGCCCGCTCCAAACTTCCTTGCCATGTTGGTATGTGGGTCACCAATATGTTGACAGAAATTTAATAAATACCAGTCAGCCATTAGTTTTCTTTGAGTCAGATGCTCTGGCTGAAATTGGATATGAAGCATCCGAGTCGTGCCTGGCGAGTGGTACGTGTGATGGTGGTTGTGCCGAGTTTTTTGTGTAATAACTTCCACTTTGCCAAGTGTAGCTTTTTCATCCTTCCAGCTTCCATCTGTCAGAAAACGAGACAAAGCATTAGTTGGTTTAGGCCTTAAAGGGTTGGGTTGTATAGTCTGTAGGTAATGATGCCCTATGAAGTTAAGAAGTGAAGAGACAGAGAGAGAGGTAAAAGGATGGTAAGCAGTAATGGGGTTGTATTGGAAACCTTCGCCACTTAATGTGGTTACACCCTCATATCTGATCCCTTTAAGATGCAATTCTTTCTCTGCTGAAAGAAGAAAGAGACCCCTTTTCTCTGTTCGTCTTCCATTGTTTTTATTTTCAGGAAAGTAAAAAGTTTGAGATTTCCAATCGCAATGGATGGTGGTGATGGTGTTGTTGATCGAAAGGGAAAAGAGAAGTTGCAAGAGATTGAAGAATAGCCCAGCGTGCAGTGGTATTGATGGTGTTGTTGATCGAAAGGGAAAAGAGAAGTTGCAAGAGATTGAAGAATAGCCCAGCGTGCAGTGGTATCCTCGAGAGTATGGGATTACAGGGTTGCCTTATGGAATTCCTTTTCCTCAAGGTTGTGAAATCTCCAGATTATGAGGCTGATTTCTCCTGGTACTTGGGTGATTTGCATCACAACATAGAGGTAAAGCTTGAGGTGGATTTGCAAGAAGATACACCACCAGGAGCCATTTTTCATGAATTGGTGATGGATTCTCTGATGCGTGTCGTAGGTGCAATCAAATTAATTAATGTTTCCACTCAATTAAAAATAATATAATGGAAGTCAAGTTCGTTCCCACGAGGAGCAAGAGATCTTAGTTGTAAAAGTTGTCACGAAAGGGGGGTGTAAAAAGCAAAAGAAAATAAACAAAGCAATTAAAATCGAAAGTTGAAAACAATAAGAGAGACAAGACCAAGGAATCCTTCTTCGTTCTGAAACAATGAATCAAGTTATGTTCTATTCTACTTGTTATTAGTCACAAATTATCACCAACCGTAGGTAAAGCGTCTAGCTCAGTGCTAAACCCCTAAATCCCTTGTATCACTTAGGACACGGAAGTTCTCGACTACCGGATTCTATTTACCAAACCACCTAGTAGTAGCTCACTCTAGATGTAATTTAAATAAACGCATTAAGATTTATGAACTTATTAGGTTAATATTAGTAGTTAGACTCTTAGATCAAGGTCTACTTGCTAACGTTGTTTCTACACACAATTGCTCCACGGAATCCCTCCGCAAGGTCTCGTGTTTGCTACTTATGTAAAGAGTCAAGAAACGATTACTTATCTCCTAACTTTCACTAGCTTTAGATCAAATTAACAAATCAATTTAGCGTGCACTCCAAACAATCTATCAATCAATCATGAATGTCTTTAAGATCATTCCTATTAGTAAAAACAAACGATAATTATGTGAAAAACTTCAAGATAGAATTGAAAACAAAAACTCAAAACATAAATTAAGAACTAGGAATTCATCCTCAATCAATAAGAAAATTAGCTACTCATGTTTTTGAAATTCACACAAATAATAATTATTAAAAGGAGAATTTTCAAGTTCACACAAATAATTAAAAAGAAGAATCTTAGAAAAGCTATCAAAAACACAAGTGTTGTGTGTGTAGAGAGGTGTGTAGAAGTTGTAGAAAACTTCTCTATTTATAGGCTTCAATATTCTCCAAATCTTCCAAGGAATAGAATCCTTTTTCTTTTGCAATTCAATTTCCAAATCCAAGCTTTTCTCAACTCTTCCACCTTCTCTTTCCAAATTTGAGTCCAATTCTCCATCCAATTCCAAGCCCAAGTCTTCACACCCATGAGAGAAGTCCATAGAAAATTCTGGAATTTTTGCTCGCCGGAAAACTGGGATTGTGGCCGGAATCCGGCCGGAATTGTCGTCGCCGGTCACCTGAAATTCACTGCCGTCACTGGAATCTTTGGCGGAATATTCCGTCAGTCTACCGTTAGGACTAACGGTCAAACGGGTCAACCGTCAGTCAACTCTTAGTCAAAGGTCAAGGAGAAGGAGTGAGTCAGACTCGAGTTAGCTTCGACTCGAATCGGGCTTACTCGGATGAGTCGATTCTTGAGTCACCGCTTACTAGGTCGACTTGATCTAATTCAACTAACCGGAATTGGTCATCGAACTCGGTTGGGATCGGTCTTGGCGAGCTGCGAGTTGACTCGCCGATCGGAAGAGAATCGGCCGAGTCTTGGCTGTTTTCCGATGTTTTCCGGCCAAAATCAGGCCTCTCTTCCTTGATCTTCCCTGCTCAAATCCTAGCACATACATCTAATTTTGAGAACCATTTTTATCTTCTCTGATTCTTTCTATCGAATTCAGACCAACCATTACCACCATCTTCTTCCTACACGAGACCCAAAATAGCATCACTCAACTATCAACATTAATTTCTCCGAATTTCTTCTTGCTTCACTTCAACGATCACCCTGTTGATCTCTGGCTGAATCGAGTTCACAGAGAACCCCCAATTCTTCGATTTCAATTCAGCATCGAGCACTAATCTCTTCGAATTTCATTACCATCTCGAGATTCAACCACAAAACGATCCCAGATCCTTTTCTTCTTCACGTATCAACCACAAATTCATAACCATTTTCCAATTTGATTATAGCCACACAATCTCTTGAACTCAGAGACCCCTTTCTTCCAATCGATCCGTTCTCTCATCTCCCTGAGCTTCACAACATCGGCAGGTTCTTCACTCATCACTTTGATCTCTCGGGTTCTCAACAGCAGCTTAGACTCGAATCGAACCCTAAATCTTCCTCTACAGCAGCATTAACATCTTAAGTTTCTTCTCCCTGTTGTTCAACATCGAGCTCAGACCCAATTTTAACAGCGGCAGCCATGGCTGTTTGAACTCTCAGGTGTAGGAAAAATAAGAGAAAAAGAAAACCCAAAACTCGATTTAGGTTTAAGTTGAATGGGGTGGATTCGGGTACGGGTGTGGGTGTGGGTCTATGGGTTTATGCATCCATGGACATAACCCATCCATTTTACCGGTGATAATAGCACTACATTTTCGGATAAGGGCTACCCAGTTTGGCAGCCCCTTAACTTGAACTGTCCTTTCTTTAGTAATCCTCCAATAGAGAGTAGCCCTTAACCTTGGCTGGGCTCCATATAGTATTCCCTCCTTGGTGAAATGACCTTTTTGCCCTTTTTGGCTCAAATTGGGTGATTCCTTCTTCTTTTCCTCCGTGCGACTCCGAAGTAGCTATAAGACTCAAAACAAGCGTAAAATACATAATTTACAAGAAAAATAGCAAAGAAAGCATAAACTACTAGATAGTAAATTAGGTGTATTCTACACCTATCAGATTCCCCACACTTAGACTTTGCTAGTCCTCGAGCAAATCAAACTAAAAACTCACAACTTCAAAGCGTTCAAGCGTCCCAAGCATCCAAAGAGCTATGAGGACATAGAGTTTCGCATTCTAGTAATAAGAAGTTAGAAATACTAAAGAACATATTCTCATTCTTAAATGTTGAGTGAGAAATAACCACACCATAATGAGAGAACGCGTGTTTGAGAAACGATCAATAAGCATTTCGCCTCGACTTCGCCTCACCAAAAGGATTTTATGATAATTGCACTCAAAAAGACGGCTTTTTATGGTTCTCACATGTATGCAGGTAGGAATGAAAAGAGAATTCCTGCAACACGTTGAATGGTGGGAAGGATAACTTCCGAATTTTTTTTGAAAAACCCACATCTTTTAATATTTTGAAAAACCATTTTTCTAACGATCTCTACGAAAGGAAATCAACCATTATTATCGAGGATGAGATTACTTACTTACCTTCACATCCGATCGCCAATTATGATAACACCACTCTCACGGCATCCAATAGAAACGTCTTCCGCTCCTCGTCTTTATCTTCTTAGTCTTCGTCTTCGGTTTCAACTATTGATGATAAACTCTCGAATTTCATAAATCCTTGACAATTTGTAACTCTTTTTTTCCCTTAAATCCTTGTCGCTTATAAATTTTCCTTCCCCACGGCTTATTAACAAATATTTCTCTTGTTTCTTTTTTTTCTTGTTTTTTTTCTTTTTTTTTTTTTTTTTTTTTTTTTTTTTTTTTAAACAAGAGAAATTAAATACAAAATAAACCATGGCCATGGGAGAAGTATTTTACCGCTTGATTCTTCACAACTTGTATCGTCTTGAAATCATAAACTTCAAAAAAATTTCACCTTTTACTTTTCTTCGCTTTCATGAATAAGTCTTCATACTTGGATATAAAATTACCTCATTGTATTGTAAGTCTTCAACATATATGTAAAAATCTGCACTTTGTATGTTGCTTTACTTGTATTTGAAATTTGCTCTTTTTCTCGTTCCGTTGCTTGTAAACCTTAAACTTTTCCAACTTTCCTTGTAGATTTTGATGTCGCTCCTTGTTGATGATGAGAGTGTTTCTATGGATCCGTTGTTGTCGAGAGAGAAGAATGGTGCTAACTGCAAATCGAACTACAAGAAGGAAGCTTTCATCTATAGACGTCACCCTCATGATTGACAAAATTAGCACTCAAGAGATCAAAGAGTAGTGCTTCTATTGGTGGGAGGTTGGGTAGCTCACCATTCTACCCGGAATTTACGTATGGTGACACACACTCAAAAGAAAGCTCTTTAGTAGATGGAAAATTTCTGGTCGGTGCCTCTCATGATATGAATACGGGTAGTCTCCACTAATGATTGATCAGCAACTCTAATAACGCATTTCTCCCGCACCAAATTCGCATCACCGGCATGATTAAATCCATTATTTAACACTCTAACAAACAAGAAATCCGAATGTAGTTCTCTAACATTTCCAAGTTCAATTATGTCGGTCAAAATCTCTATGTAAACATACCTAGAAGTATGCTAGTGACTCTAAAATCTTTAAAAGTTGGAGTTTTTATGAAAAACTTTTTTTTTTTTCAAAATTTTTTAATTTTTTTGTAATTTTTGTTTTAAAAACATGGTTAACCACTCCCCCACACTTAAACCTTACATTGTCCTCAATGTAATTGAATCCTCCTAGTAAAGTCAAGGTGGGAAATTTTAACATGATAAGAAACAAGAAAAAGAAATAACAAAAAGCAAAAAGATAAGAAATACAAAACCGATGGGTTGCCTCCCATTAAGCGCTTGTTTTAAAGTCGACGGCCCGACTTAGCTCTTGCTGCATATTACTCCTCCAGAGGGAGTGCATCTCCAAATGAAAGTTCATCCAAATTCACATAAGCGATGTTTTCATAGTATGGCTTCAACCTATGGCCGTTGACTTTGGAAATGAATTGTCTCTAAGACTAGTAATTTCAACCGCACCATGAGGAAAAACATTAGTAACAACATATGGTCCAATCCAACGGGACCTTAACTTTCCAGAAATAATTTAAGGCGAGAATGATATAAAAGGACTTTTTGTCCCACGATGAAACTTTTACGAGAAATCATCTTGTCATGAAAAAGCTTGGTCTTTTCCTTGTAAATCCGGGCACTCTCGTAAGCATCATTACGTATCTCCTCTAACTCATGTAGTTGTAACTTCCTTTGTTTCCCCGCTTCATCATACTCCATGTTGAATTTCTTTATCGCCCAATAAGCCTTATGTTCAAGTTCAACCGGAAGATGACAAGCCTTACCATAAACCAACCTATATGGAGACATACCAATCGGTGTCTTATACGTCGTCCTATACGCCCAAAGTGCATCATTGAGCTTAAAGCTCCAATCTTTCCTCGTGGTATTCACCGTTTTCTCAAGAATGGACTTTATCTCACGATTTGAAATTTCCGCTTGTCCACTAGTTTGTGGATGATAAGGCGTACCAATTTTGTGTGTTATGTTGTACTTCTTGAGGAGAGAGTGGAAAGCCTTCTTGAAATGTGAGCCTCCATCGCTTATCACCACTCTTGGTGTTCCATGCCTATTGAATATGTTTTCCTTACAAAATCACAAACAACTTGAGAGTCATTAGTTTTGGTGGCTCTAGCTTCCACCCATTTCGAAACATAATCAACGGCAAGAAGTATATAAAAGTTTCCATTCGAATTGACAAAAGGGCCCATAAAATCAATACCCCACACATCAAAAATCTCAACGGTGAGAATTGGTGTGAGTGGCATTTGATTTCGAGCACCTAGATTGCCCGTTCGTTGACATCTATCACACGATTTACAAAAAACATATGAATCTTCAAACAAGGTGGGCCAATAAAATCCACTCTCGAGAACTTTGAGAACGGTGCGTTTCGAACCAAAGTGGCCACCACAAGCAAAAATGTGGCAAAAGGAGAGAATGGATTGAAATTCGGAATTAGGCACGCACCTTCGCATTATTTGATCAACGCCATATTTCCATAAGTATGGTTCATCCCACACATATTGCTTAGCTACCTTCTTAAGTTTCATCTTTTGGAAATTAGACATTGTACTAGGTACTTTCCTTGTCACCAAGTAATTCACTATATCCGCATACCAAGGTGTTGATTCTTCCATGGAGAAAAGTTGTTCGTCCGGAAAGCGGTCATGTAATGGAAGTTCCTCTTGAGACATAACAAGTCTACTAAGATGATCCGCAACGGTATTCTCTACACCCCTCTTATCACGAATTTCTATGTCGAACTCTTGTAACAATAAGATCCACCGAATTAATCTTGGCTTAGCTTCTTTCTTCTTTATTAAGTGTCTTAGTGCGGCATGATCGGAATACACAATAACCTTTGTACCCACCAAATATGAGCGAAATTTTTCCAACGCAAAAACTATAGCCAATAACTCCTTTTCCGTGGTAGAATAATTGATTTGTGCATCATTAAGGGTCCTAGATGCATAATAGATAACATGGGACAACTTGTCCACCCTTTGACCCAAAACGGCTCCAACCGCATAATCACTAGCATCACACATTAATTCAAATGGAAGATTCCAATCCGGTGATTTGATAATTGGCGCACTTGTCAACATATCCTTTAATTTGTCAAAAGCATCCTCGCATTCCTTGTTGAAGTCGAAAGGTACCTCCTTTTGTAATAACTTGCACATCGGCATGGAGATTTTGGAGAAATCCTTGATAAACCGCCTATAGAAACCCGCATGGCCAAGAAAAGAACGGATTTCCCTCACCGAAGTGGGATATTGTAAGTTTCTTATTAAATCTATCTTTGACTTGTCCACTTCGAGCCCTCGAGAGGACACAATGTGACCAAGTACTATGCCATGGTTTACCATAAAGTGACATTTCTCCCAATTAAGGACAAGGTTTGTGTCTATGCATCGTTTAAGAACTAGTTCAAGATTGTTTAAACAACCATCAAAAGAATTGCCATAAACACTAAAGTCATCCATAAATACCTCGATGATGCGCTCCACATAATCCGAGAATATACTCACCATGCATCTTTGAAAAGTAGCCGGCGCATTGCAAAGGCCAAACGGCATCCGTCTATATGCAAACGTTCCAAACGGACAAGTGAAAGTGGTCTTCTCTTGGTCCTCCGGTGCAATAACAATTTGATTGTATCCCGAATAACCATCCAAGAAGCAATAATAAGAATGCCCCGCTAACCGCTCCAACATTTGATCAATGAAAGGTAAAGGAAAGTGATCCTTGCGGGTTGCGGAATTAAGCTTTCTATAGTCAATGCACACTCTCCAACCGGTTTGAACTCTCGTAGGAACAAGTTCATCGTCTTGATTTCGAACAACCGTGACTCCGGATTTCTTTGGTACCACTTGTACCGGACTTACCCACTTGCTATCGGAAATTGGGTAGATTACCCCCACACTTAGCAATTTGAGTATCTCTTTTTCACAACCTCCATCATGGGAGGATTTAGCCTACGTTGAGCATCACGCACCGGCTTCACGTTTCTCTTCCATTAGAATCCTATGCATGCACATGGATGGACTAATGCCTTTGATGTCCGCAATTGTCCACCCAATAGCCGTTTTGTGCTCTCTCAAGACTCTAAGCAAACGGTCTTCTTGTACCGGTGTGAGGTTCTTAGAAATAATCACCGGAAGATCATCTCCATCTCCCAAGAAAGCATACTTCAAATGGTCCGGAAGCGGCTTCAATTCTAGTTTGGGCGCCTTCACAATAGATGGTACAAGTACTTCATCATTCACGGGTAAAGAAATATATGAAACATTACCCTTTTTAGCTTCTTGCAATGTCGCCAAAGCACCACACATCTCCACCAATTCCTTGGAGATTTCAACCTCCAAGTTAGACAAGCCATGGACATCCAATTCAATGCTCTTTTGCAACACCACATCAAGTTCATCCTCTTGGTTCAATTCCACCATTTGTTGCGCTAATGAATCAACCACATCAATGGAGTAAACGGAATGCACATCACTTGGGTAGCGCATGGCTTCAAATATGTTAAAGTGTATTATCTCCTTGTCGAATTCCATAGTGAGTGTACCCTTATCAACATCAATCTTCGTCTTTGCGGTCTTCATGAATGGCCTCCCAAGAAGTAAAGAAGTAGATGCTCGGTTCTCATTGTTGTCCATATCCACCACGAAGAAATCCACCGGAAAAATAAGCTCATTTACTTGCACTAGCACGTCTTCTACAAGTCCCTTTGGATATATGTTAGACTTGTTCGCTAATTGGATAATAACTCTTGTCTCTTTCAAAGGTCCAAGATTCAAGGAGTCATATATTTCGCCGACATCACACTAATGGAAGCTCCCAAGTCAAGTAAAGCATGTTCAAACCTTTGCTTACCAATAGTAATTGGTACCGTGAAACCACCGGGATCCGTGCACTTTGTAGGCATCTTCTTCAATAGCATAGCCGACGCACTCTCGCCAACTTTAGTAATTTCATTATCAAGCAACCTATCCTTCTTTGTACATAATTCCTTCATGAACTTCGCATACCGTGGCATTGTCTTGATAGCCTCAATGAATGGAATGTTGATTTCAATATTCTTGAAGATATCCATAAGTGCCTTGTCTTGAGCTTCTTTCTTGGATTTAGCAAAACGACTAGGAAAAGGAGGTGGAGTAGTGAAAGTAGGAACCGGTTCCTTAGATTGGTCGTTTGGTGTGGAGTTCTCCTTTGGTGCGGTTTCCTCCTTATCTTTGACTACCTCTTCAATAGCTTCTTCATGATGACTTGGACCATCCACTTGTCTTCCACTCCTTAAAGTAACCGCATTAACATTCTCTCTTGGATTCACAAATGGTTGTGAAGGAAGTTTTGTGGATGCTTGAGATTTCAATAAATTCACATCGGTCGCCAATTGTCCCATTTGAGTTTGTAAGTCCTTGATGGCCGAATCGGTCTTTTGTTGGCTTTGTTGGCTTTGTTGGAACATAGAAGTAAGACCTTGCATACCTTGCATTAACGCATTGAGCTTGTCATCATTCAAAAAATCACGCTCCTTGACTTGTTGTGGTTGAAATTGTTGTTGAGGTTGGAAACGTGATTGTTGGAAACCACCTTGTTGCTCATATGGATTGGAAACCGCCGCTTGCTTGTTTGCATAACTAAAGTTGGGATGATCCTTCCACCCGGGATTATAGGTATTGGAGTATGGATCGTACCTTGGCCTTTGATTTGGATATAAAGCATTCACTTGTTCGGTCTCACCATCCGGAATAATTACCATGGCCATCCTTTGAATCATTATCTCCATGTTACTCATCCTTTGATCAAGATGTGATGAAGAATCACTAACTTCATGCACTCGCCTAACCATTGGTTCATCCCTTGTGTAGAATTGTTGCGAGTTTGCCGCCATACTTTCAATCAACTCTCTAGCTTCGGTCAAAGTCTTGTTCATTAGTGCACCACCACCCGCGGCGTCAAGAAGAGACCTATCACTTGGGTGGAGAGCTTCATAGAAGTATTGGAGTATCATAACATCACTAAATTGATGGTGTGGACAGCTTGCCACCAACCTCTTGTATCGCTCCCAACATTCATACAATGATTCTCCCACTTGTTGTTTCAATCCACAAATCTCCTTGCGAATTTGAGTAGCTTTGGATGCGGGAAAATATCTTTCGAGGAAAAGTTTCTTCATCCCATTCCATGTTGTGATACTTCCGGAAGGCAAATAATATAACCATTCCTTAGCATTGCCCGCCAAAGAAAACGGGAAAGCTTTCAACATTGCTCCATCCGCATTAGTCTCCGGTGGAAGCATAGCCATAACTATGGCATAGAAGTCCATAAGATGTTTGTTTGGGTCCTCATTCACCATGCCATGGAACTTTGGTAACTCTCTAATCAACCCCGGCTTGATCTCGAAGGTTGAGTTAGTTTGGATACACCATTGTTGTGTATCAAGCTTGTGAGAAGCTAGGTCCTTTAGTGTACGATCAGCCATTGTTTCTTCCTCTTTGTCCGAATCACTTGATGAAGAAGGAGAAAGTGGAGTGTTAATCGCACGAATGAAATCCTTTAGTTGAGTGCCGGATCGAAGACGTATTGGACTCTGGGTCTACCCTCTCTAAGCATTCACCAAAGGTATAACACCTGAAACAAGATTCTCACAAACTAAGTTAGATACGGTAAAGAATCTAACAAAGTAAGAATAAAGCAAAAAGAAAAATTAAAAACAACTAAAAATCGCCCGTTGCTCCCCGGCAACGGCGCCAAAATTTGATGCGTGTCGTAGGTGCAATCAAATTAATTAATGTTTCCACTCAATTAAAAATAATATAATGGAAGTCAAGTTCGTTCCCACGAGGAGCAAGAGATCTTAGTTGTAAAAGTTGTCACGAAAGGGTGGTGTAAAAAGCAAAAGAAAATAAACAAAGCAATTAAAATCGAAAGTTGAAAACAATAAGAGAGACAAGACCAAGGAATCCTTCTTCGTTACGAAACAATGAATCAAGTTATGTTCTATTCTACTTGTTATTAGTCACAAATTATCACCAACCGTAGGTAGGATAGCTAGGTCGCTTAGCTAAACCCCTAAATCCCTTGTATCACTAGGACACGGAAGTTCTCGAGTTATCGGATTCTATTTACCAAACCACCTAGTAGTAGCTCACTCTAGATGTAATTTAAATAAACGCATTAAGATTTATGAACTTATTAGGTTAATATTAGTAGTTAGACTCTTAGATCAAGGTCTACTTGCTAACGTTGTTTCTACACACAATTGCTCCACGGAATCCCTCCGCAAGGTCTCGTGTTTGCTACTTATGTAAAGAGTCAAGAAACGATTACTTATCTCCTAACTTTCACTAGCTTTAGATCAAATTAACAAATCAATTTAGCGTGCACTCCAAACAATCTATCAATCAATCATGAATGTCTTTAAGATCACTCCTATTAGTAAAAACAAACGATAATTATGTGAAAAACTTCAAGATAGAATTGAAAACAAAAACTCAAAACATAAATTAAGAACTAGGAATTCATCCTCAATCAATAAGAAAATTAGCTACTCATGTTTTTGAAATTCACACAAATAATAATTATTAAAAGGAGAATTTTCAAGTTCACACAAATAATTAAAAAGAAGAATCTTAGAAAAGCTATCAAAAACACAAGTGTTGTGTGTGTAGAGAAGTGTGTAGAAGTTGTAGAAAACTTCTCTATTTATAGGCTTCAATATTCTCCAAATCTTCCAAGGAATAGAATCCTTTTTCTTTTGCAATTCAATTTCCAAATCCAAGCTTTTCTCAACTCTTCCACCTTCTCTTTCCAAATTTGAGTCCAATTCTCCATCCAATTCCAAGCCCAAGTCTTCACACCCATGAGAGAAGTCCATAGAAAATTCTGGAATTTTTAGCTCGCCGGAAAACTGGGATTGTGGCCGGAATCCGGCCGGAATAGTCGTCGCCGGCAACCTGAAATTCATTGCCGGTCACTGGAATCTTTGGCGGAATATTCCGTCAGTCTACCATTAGGACTAACGGTCAAACAGGTCAACCGTCAGTCAACTGTTAGTCAAAGGTCAAGGAGAAGGAGTGAGTCAGACTCGAGTTAGCTTCTGACTCGCCTAATCGGGCTTACTCGGATGAGTCGATTCTTCGGGTCACCGCTTACTAGGTCGACTTGATCTAATTCGACTAACCGGAATTGGTCACCGAACTCGGTTGGGATCGGTCTTCGGCGGCTGCGAGTTGACTTCGCCAGTGCGAGAGAATCGCCGAGTCTTGGCTGTTTTTCTCGATGTTTTCCCGCCAAAATCAGGCCTCTCTTCCTTGATCTTCCCCGCTCAAATCCTAGCACATACATCTAATTTTGAGAACCATTTTTATCTTCTCCGATTCTTTCTATCGAATTCGGACCAACCATTACCACCATCTTCTTCCTACACTGAGACCCAAAATAGCATCACCAACTATCAACATTAATTTCTCGAATTTCTTCACCGCTTCACTTCAACGATCACCCCGTTGATCTCTCGGCTGAATCGAGTTCACAGAGAACCCCAATTCTTCGATTTCAATTCAAAGATCGAGCACTAATCTCTTCGAATTTCATTACCATCTCGAGATTCAACCACAAAACGATCCCGCATCCTTTTCTTCTTCACGTATCAACCACAAATTCATAACCATTTTCCAATTTGATTATAGCCACACAATCTCTTGAACTCAGAGACCCCTTTCTTCCAATCGATCTGTTCTCTCATCTCCCTGAGCTTCACAACATCGGCAGGTTCTTCACTCATCACTTTGATCTCTCGGGTTCTCAACAGCAGCTTAGACTCGAATCGAACCCTAAATCTTCTTCTACAGCAGCATTAACATCTTAAGTTTCTTCTCCCTGTTGTTCAACATCGAGATCAGACCCAATTTTAACAGCGGCAGCCATGGCTGTTTGAACTCTCAGGTGTAGGAAAAATAAGAGAAAAAGAAAACCCAAAACTCGATTTAGGTTTAAGTTGAATGGGGTGGATTCGGGTACGGGTGTGGGTGTGGGTGTGGGTCTATGGGTTTATGCATCCATGGACATAACCCATCCATTTTACCAGCTGATAATAGCACTACATTTCTGGATAAGGGCTACCCAGTTTGGCAGCCCCTTAACTTGAACTGTCCTTTCTTTAGTAATCCTCCAATAGAGAGTAGCCCTTAACCTTGGCTGGGCTCCATATAGTATTCCCTCCTTGGTGAAATGACCTTTTCGCCCTTTTGGCTCAAATTGGGTGATTTCTTCTTCTTTTCTCCCGTGCGACTCCAACTCAAAACAAGCGTAAAATACATAATTTACAAGAAAAATAGCAAAGAAAGCATAAACTACTAGATAGTAAATTAGGTGTATTCTACACCTATCATTCTCCTGTGGATCGGCTTCGGCACCATTTCAACCAATCTAAGCCTGCACCTGTAGAGCGATATGCCAGTAATCCTTTTGCAGATGTGCATGTTGATGATGGAATTGGAAGTAGTGCATATCATGGTGCTGAGGCTGCACGAGTGGAATCTGATGATGCAAATCCTGGCAATGGTAATCGTTATGTAACTGGTATGCCTAAGTCTGCATCGCATCCTCAAATGGGGGCAAAGGAGCATTGGGTGTTGTATGCATTTCATCCTAGGTACGGGCCCTTTGAAGTGCATGAGGGTGTTGCAATTGTTGCTGATCGATTTCTCGTTTCTGGTGTTATTCGAGTTGGGTACCAGTCTGTGACTCTTGATGTTAAAGAGAGACGGATCATTCGTCACTTGGCGGGTCTGCCAATGCACAGGGATGAGCCTATGCGATTTCCTGTGCTTGATGCTCTTTGCCCTGCAACAAGTAGGATTGGTCGTTCCATTTTTACAGGTACTAAATCTTCTGGCAATCCTTCTAGTCAACCAAAGCAAACCGATTTTAGCTCTGAATTGAGTGCATCGACTGCTGCTCCTGAGGATTCTTATAACATTCCAACCAAGGTCGATGATGGAACTAATTCTGAGCATTTTGAAGATCAATCCCCCTAGCTTAATCGAACAATAATTACTCCTAGAGTTTATTTGACTCGGAGTCGAACTCGGAGTGTGAGTCAGGGAACTCGGAGTAGGACCTCAGTAAGAAATTGCCAATCCTTTTATCATCTTTTGAATTATTTTGGGTGTCTAATTGGATAAAAGGGTGAAGTTGGGATGAGGGTTTGGTTAGAATTTGCAAATTGTGGTCTTTTGGTTTGGGTTTGTGATACTTCTAATCATACTTTTGATGACTGCATTTTTTTGGATTTTTTGAACAATATTGTGTAATCTTGTATTTGGGTTTATGGAACTGGTAATTGTAATTTTGGATTGTATGCTTGATTGTGTTAGTATTGTAGGATCAGAATATCGCAACACCAATATCCTTGCGAAATCCACGAATGACACACTGCGAAGATATCACAGATTAGTAATAAAAATGACGCAACGGATGACGACAGCCTGAACACGAGAAAGATGTGAAGATCTAGCGAGATTTAGGAGTTTTGCGAGATTTAGCATTTGTACACTCGCGAGAATGTCGCAAGTCAGATCCGAAAATAAAGGACAGACTTTATTGTCATCCACTATGTAATGTCCTATACAAAGAGCCGAACAGGCTAAAGTTGGAAGAGAGATCTTTTTTAGAGTAGAGAGAAAGTTTTGAGGAGGGAGAAAGTTTAGAGTAACAATCATATTCTTGATTTTTCCTTATTGTAAAATCTCTAACTCAATTAATAAAAAGGATAATTGTTGATCTTAAAGATATATTGAATACTATGAATTCTTGTAAGGGATGTGTTGTAGGATTTCCTGCAACTACATAATGGCACTAGAAACAGGGACAACCTATGATTGATATCGTTATTTGAAGAAATTTGGAGTAATAGGAAAAGAATTTTACATATTTTTCAATAGATTATTAAAACAGAAAAATGGCTAGAAGAAGAAATAACTCAAAACGACCAAAAATTGTAAGAAGGAGTAAGAGGCTTGGTGGTAGAGAGAGGGATGAAATTGAGGAATCTCCAAGGATAGATGTGAGAAATGATGGAGAAAATCAAATTCAACAACCAATTCAACGTACACCAGCACAAAATGGAACTATAGATTATGACAGAGTGAGTGTGCATACTTGGCGATCAAATTCCGAGGATGAAGTGGAAGGAGAGCAGCAATTAAGAAGCAATGGACGAGAGGAGAGAGACCAGGAAATGGTTGGAGGAGTAATTCATAGAAATGAAGGAATCGAAGCGTTAGAGGCATTGAGGCAAATAATACATGAGGAGAGGAGGTTAAAAGCAGAAGAACGTGCAAATTTTACAAGACAAAATCATGAATTGAGGATGGAAAACATGAGATTACAAAATAGAAGGTCAAGAAGCACTACAAGGTCAAGTTCTAGGTCAACTAGGGGAGAATTAAGGCGAAACTCACATGTAATAAATGGTAATGGAGATATTCGAGGGGAAATATAAAATCCGGATGGAGAATATCGCGAAAGAAGAGAAATGATTGAAGATCGCTATATTCCACATGGCGAAATTCTCCAAAATGGACAAAATGATAGAAATCGGGGGAATGGACAACCTCAAGAGAAAAATAATCAAGATGGAGAAGAAGATCAGGAAGAAGGAAGGAGAATATTACAAGGAAGAGATATTCAAAGGAATCAGCGAACAATTGAAGAAGAAATAGAGAGACATTATGGTGAACAAGCACATCTAGCTTGCGAAAGAGAGAGGCTTAGAGCAGAAATGGAGGAAAGAGAGCTCCTAGAGGCAGTTCGCCAGAACAATCATGATAATCGAGAAAGAAGGCGTTTACAAAATCGCAATAATGGTAATATCAATGAAGAATATGATATAATACAAAGGAGAACTGAAAGGCGACAAGGAGAGTCAATGAGGAATGAAGAAAATCACAGAGAAGAAAATGATAGGCATAATCATGTGCGAATTCATGAAAGAGAAGAAAGAGAAGATCGCAGGGAAAGACAAGAAGAAAATAATGAACGAGAAAATCAAAACAGAAGGGAACACATAAGAAGGGAAACAACGTTAAAAAGACCAATGGATCCCAATTCTGGTGTAAATGAATAAATTTCAAGAGAGCTAGCAGAGATGAGAGGAATGTTAAACAACAGAAAAGAAGGAGGTAGGAGACAATTGGATGAGGCCATAGAAGAAGCTGCGAAGACTACATTTACACAAGAAGTACAATTAGTAGGAATACCACCAAAGTGCAATTTACCAGCACTAACCAGCTGTTTATGGGTGAAAATCGTTTCCGCCGATTTTGGTAAATTCGGAAGGTGAGTGAGAAACTGGTTTAAACCCTAAACAAATGTGCTGCACGTGAGCACTTTATAGATTCGAGAGATCAATCTGTACAAGTCCGGCCTAAACCAAGAAATGGCCATTCTAGACTTGCTTCGGTCACAAAGTGGAGGAGAAGGGTTGATTTGGGGAGGGAAGCAAAGAAAGGTGTTGAGACCAGAATAATTCTGGGAGAGTAGTGTATCGACTTGTGTCAGAAAGTGAAAGCTTAGGAAGCTTGCAAGAGATGAAAGCCTTTTGGAGAGCTTGCAAAGTTGCCTTTTCTGAGAGTGTTGTATTTTTCTCCTGACCGAGACTTGTTGTCTGGTGGAAATAGGTAAGACCTATTTATACAAGTCGAGATTGCAACGTACCCTGGCCTCATGAAGGAAGAGAGTAAAGGGTGAAATAATGGTAGGAGGTGGTAACCGCATGGTGTTAATGTGTGAAAACGTTTTCACCATTATTTCCTCATTTATTTGACCGCTTTATTCCTATTCACGCTTTCTTAATGTGAGCGTAGTGTACGCTGCAAGATGTGACCGCCAAACCAAGACCCTGGAAAGCATCCCCCAGTTTGTGTTGATGTCTCGAGTGTTGGTTGCATCTTGAGTGCAAGTGGTGCTGCTAGGGGCGCATGTGGCATGTGCGAAATTCCTTTGTTACGAGTTGCACCTCGAGCGCAAGTGGCAATGCCAGAGCTGCTAGTGGCGTGTGTGGCATTTGCCAATGGCATGTGTGGAATGCCTTGGTGGTAGGTTGTACGTTGAGTGTAAGTGGCAATGCATAGAGCTACTAGTGGCGTGTGTGGCATGTTCTAATGGCATGTGCGGAATGCCTTGGCGGTTGGTTGCACGGTTTGCAAGTTAGGCTACCAGCGTGGGTTTTGGCATGTTCCAATGGCGCGTATGGCCAAGTCATCCTAGGTTGCATGGCTTGCAAGTTGGGCTACCATCATGCGTGTTTTGCATGCGCCAATGGCATGCGTGGCCAAGTTGAATCATGGCACGTGGTTAGAAAAGCTACCAACGAGCGTTTTGGCATGTGCCAATGGCATGCTCGGTCATTAGGGCCACGTCCCGGTAATAAAAGCTACCAAATGAGCGTGTTGGCATGTGCCAATGGCATGCGTGGCCAATTTGGGTCGCGCCCGGTAAGAAAAGCTACCAAATGAGCGTGTTGGCATGTGCCAATGGCATGCGTGGCCAATTTGGGTCGCGCCTTGGTAGAAAAAGCTACCAGCAAGCGTGTTGGCATGTGCCAATGGCAAGTGTGGCCAATTTTGGTCGCGCCCTGGTAGGAAAAGCTACCAGCGAGCGTGTTGGCATGTGCCATTGGCATGCGTGGCCAATTTTGGTCGCGCCCCTGGTAGGAAAAGCTACCAATGAGCGTCGGGCATGTGCCAATGGCATGCGTGGCCAACCTGGCCGCGCCTTGGTAGAAAAAGCTACCAGCGAGCGTGTTGGCATGTGCCAATGGCATGCGTGGCCAATTTGGGTCGCGCCCTGGTAGGAAAAGCTACCAGCGAGCGTGTTGGCATATGCCAATGGCATGCGTGGCCAATTTGGGTCGCGCCTTGGTAGAAAACGCTACCAGCAATCATGTTGGCATGTACCAATGGCATGCGTGGCCAATTTTGGTCGCGTCCTGGTAGGAAAATCTACCATCGAGCGTGTTGGCATGTGCCAATGGAATGCGTGGCCAATTTGGCCAAGGTTGCACGGTTTGCAAGCCTAGGTGCGGGCGCTACTTTGGCATGGCCTTTGTAAGGGTGTTTGGCTTGGCGTGGCATGACCCGGCGTAGCTAGGGCCAAGGCAGAGTGTGTTTGGCATGGCGCGGCTAGCTCGGGCTAAGTGTGGCTGGCATGATTTGCCATTGGCACGGAGGTGCGGCTAGCATGGTTGGCATGCTTTGGAGAGTTTGGTGTGGCTGGAATGATTTTCCATTGGCACAGAGGTGCGGCTAGATTGGGCTAGGTGTGGCTGGCATGATTTGCCATTGGCATGGAGGTGCGGCTAGCATGGTTGGCATGCTTCGGCGCGTTTTGGTATGGCTGGCATGATTTGCCATTGGTATAGAGGTGCGGTTAGCATGGTTGGCATGCTTCGGCGCGTTTGGTATGGCTGGCATGCTTTTCCATTGGCATAGAGCTGCGTCTAGCTTGGGCTAGGTGTGGCTGACATGATTTGCCATTGGCACGGAGGTGCGGCTAGCATGGTTGGCATGCTTTGGCGCGTTTGGTATGGTTGACATGATTTTCCATTGGCACAGAGGTGCGGATAGCTTGGGCTAGGTGTGGCTGGCATGATTTGCCATTGACACGGAGGGGAATTAGGGTTTTGTTCGTTGTAACCCTAATTTGAAAAAATACCCCCTATTAATTACTGACTACATGCATTAAATGTCCTAATAAATGTGTCATGGTGACATTAGGTTATTTGGGGTTTTACGATTTTACCCTTTGTTTAAAAACCACCATCAACATTAAGTTCCCTGCTTAACTCGGAACAGGAGCTTTGTTGCGAGGTAAGCATAAGATGGTGACAAACTATCAACATCAAGCGTAAAGAAAATTGAGGAGGCTCGTCTCGACCTTTTTATAAATAGGATTTGGAATCCTTGCCTCTCGGCGATTTTGCGCAACCGGGAGGTTGGCGCAATTGGGAAGTTAGTGTCGTGAGAGACAGGAAGTCGGGCGGCATTGAGAAGTTGTTGCGAGTTGGGAAGCTGAGCGTGCTAGCTTGATGGGACCGGTGCAAGGTGGGGAAGTAGAACGTGCTTGCTGGCGTGGCTTGGGCGGTCATTGGGAAGTTGGCGTGAGCTTGATGGGACCGGTGAAAACAAGGAGGGAGTAGGTGTTTTTACATACATCAAAGTTTCCTTATTTCGCCTTCCTTCACGCGCAACTTCAATCAGGGCATTATTCGTGCTAAAATCCGGAAGCATTATGTTCCTCATTGCTTCTTTTCCTTTTTTAAGGTTCCGTATTCATACCCAACTTAATTGTATCGTCTCCCTTGTTTGAGAAAGGGGTTCTTCTTGTTGAGTTTCTCTCTTTGTCATGTCGCACAGGGATGAATCATCTTCTAACTTGACCCAGATTCTCTAGGTGAAGGCGCGAGATCCGATTCTTCTTGCAGAGCATCCCAACAAAGGTTATTCGGGTTAAGAAAATCATACCGGTATGTTTTGTTCTTCTTTGTGGATCGACGCGCGCTTTATCACTTGTTTGGTGAATAGAAAATTTCCCTTTTGTGCAGAGATACCCCGTTGGAGCATGTGTTACTATTATCGACGAGGATGACCTAGTCGTTCCCCTCCCTTCAATTTCAACCTTGTTGACTGCTGCAGACTTGGAGAACGCTGATTTGGGGCTCTCTTGTCATGAATATCCCTATGAAGGTTTGTCGTTTGGGACCCGTATGAGGTGTCTCTCCTCCAATTATCGGAATGTTGGCGGTTTCCTGGTGCGGAAATAATTCGTGGTCCTTTATACGAGGATATGGAAGACATACGGCCATATCGCTACCAGGAGCGTAGTGAAGTGCTGTTCGTCCTCCTTGGTTTCCATAGTGAACTGTCTTTTGCCAATGATTGCCAAGATGGAGAATATGTCCATCCGTGCTGCTGTAGAGTTAGCCATTCAAAGGTGGGAGAATATGGTGTCCACCTATGAATCCTTGGAGTTTAATATCAGCTGGTTGCGGCAACGTCCCAATATTGTGAAAGTCAACAAAGCCGGTATTCTTGCTGGTGTGATCCCTGCCACAAAAACCATGCTGGAAGAGGATAAAGCTTTGGCCTTGGAGTCCCAGAGGATTGAAGAATTAATTCGCGACTTGAAGAGTAGGGCTGAAAGATATCAAGGTCGATTGAAGATGATATTTTGTAGGGATTATAATTTACTAGATGGGCTTTTCTGGCTTGTATCACGAGATTTGAAGGCTCCTCTTTTTTTTTTTTTTTTTTTTTTTTTTGTTGAAGAAATAAAGAAATTCCATTAATCCGTTGGATTGTATTGAAATTTGATAATTGGCAAGAAAGAAAAGTAAAAGCAGAGAGGGTGTCTGGACGTTCACACTTTTTATGTTGCATGTTGCAAGGAAATGATTAGGCGTAGTATGCCTTAAGCCACTTTCCGTTGATGACTGCCTCTAGCTTTCCCCCATCTTCTTTGATAATCTTGTAGTAACCACTGTCATACGCTTTAGTGATTATGTACGGCCCTTCCCATTTGGGAGAAAACTTCGGTGCCGATGCATCTTCTTTGGATGTGTTTGGCGATTTTTAGCACCGATCTCCTTCCTTGAAAACCCTGGATTTTACATGGCTGTTGTATGCCCTGGAAATCATGTTTCTGTATGCTTGTGCATGTTCCTCTGCCCGGGATCTTATAGAGTCCATAGTATCTAGTTCTCGCGATTCTCGGTATTGAGTGATTCGCTTCATTCCACCGAGGTCCACTCGATGGGGCGATTCCCGCGCACGAGATCTTGATTTCTGCTGGGAGGATCGAGTCCGCACCGTAGACAAGGGAGTAGGGAGACATGCGGTGGAGCTTCTAGGAGATGTTCAGTATGCCCATAGAGCCATCGGCAATAGCTCGTGCCGGTGTTCGGGATTGTCGTCTTCTTGCCGAGGATTCGATCACGGTCTTGTTGGTGCTTTCGGCTTGCCCATTCCCCTGGGGATAATAGACAGTAGAGAAGACTTTTTTAATTCCGTACCTCTCAAGTAGTTCCTGCACTTGCTTGTTAGCAAAAGGTGTGCCGTTGTCGGTGATGACGTGTTTAGGTACGCCAAAATGTCAGATGATATGTTCCTTGACGAATGCCGCGATCGTGGCTCCAGTGGTTCCTTTCAGCGGGACAACTTCAACCCACTTGGTAAAGTACTCGGTCGCGGTTATTATGTATTCATGCTGTTTTGAGGATGGCGGGTTGATCTTCCCAATGATGTCGAGTCCCCAGCTATAAAAGGGCCACGGGCTACTTATCGAGTGTAGGGATGTTGGGGACGCGTGAATGAGGTTTCCGTGAATCTGGCATTCTCGGCATTTCTGAACGAAAGTAGCTGCGTCATCTTCCATGGTCGGCCAGTAGTACCTCTCGTGTATCTGCGCGGGAAAAGTTTCTGTTTCCCTTGGTGTTCGCCTTCGTGCATTTCTCTCAACATAACTGGGATTTCTGTACCGCCCAAACACCGCAGTAGACTTCCTCCGAAGCTCTTGCGATATAAAACCCCGTCATGGAACACGAATCTTTTGGACTTTTGTTTTAACTTGGACGCATCCTCTTTGTCAGTAGAAAGAATGTTGTCGCGAAAGAAAACGATGTGCGGCTCCCGCCAGTCCCCAGTGTGACTGATGTTGAGGACTTCTGTCTGACATGGGGGCGCTTGACAACTGGGACACGCCTTCTGGAGTAATCGGGATTGGGCTTCCATCTCCGGCCAATAGTATCCAAGTCGTTGTAAACGACGATAGAGGGTTACTACTGATGTTATTCCACATTTCGGTATGAACATGTTCAAGTTGTTGTTGTGCTTCCTCTTTTCCGAGACACCTTGACAGAGCTGTCTCGGATTTTGATGATCTGAGAACATCTTGAAGCATAAAGAAATTTCGCAAAGTCTTGAGGTCGACCTTCCCTTGGAAAAGTGAGTTGTTGAGTTCTTGAATGATAGGAGTTCTCCAGTCATCGTCCTTGGCTTTCTCAGGTCGTGAAAGCCATGTTGAAACTATGGTTCGCCGTTTTACTGTTAGGGTTTCCTCGGATCCTTCTAACTATAGCTTTGATGCTAGTGTAGCTAGGCAGTCAGCATGCTTGTTACTGCTACGGCCGACATGTGTGATGGTTGCTTCGGCGAAATAATTTAATAGTTTTTGTGCTTCACCCCGTATGGTGCCAGATCGTTCTTTCAATGCGTAAATCCCGTTTACCTGGTTGATGAGTAATTTGGAATCTCCTCTTATCTCCAAACGCGTGGCCCCGGCTCGTTTAACTAGTGATAGTCCAATGAGGAAGGCTTCGTATTCGGCTGAGTTATTGGTGCATGAAAAGTATAGCTTGAAAGAGTGCGAGAAGACTTCTCCAGCAGGAGATACTAGTACCACACCTGCTCCTTCGGAGTTAGTGCTAGGGGTATAAGAGCCGTCGAAGAACAGTAGCCATGCTTCTTTTTCGACTAAAAAGATATCTAGAAGGTCTCCCGGAAGATCTTCTCGTAACTCTGCGGTGTTTTCTCCTGGGAATCTTTGCTAATGTGTGTGCAACAGCCTGTCCCTTTATGGCCCTCGGGGAAACGCACGTTATGTCGAATTTTGACAGCTGCAGGAGCCATTTAGCCGGCCTCCCTATCAGGGCGGGTTTCGATAGAAGGAACTTTACAGGGTCTGACTTGGATATTAACACCACCTTGTTGGAGAGGATTTAGTGCCTGAACTTCTGGATGGAATAAATTAACGCTAAACATGCCTTTTATGCTTTGAGGTATCTGAGTTCAGCGTCTCACAATATTCGACTGAAGTAATATATGGGATATTCAATTCCTTTGTCGTCTTCTTGAGCAAGGAGGGCTCCAATGGCGGTATCGCTAAAGGCTGTGTAAAGACATAGTGGCTTCCCTTGCATAGGAGGCTTCATGACGGTCGGGGAGGACAGCGTTTGTTGGATCTTCTGGTACGCCTTTTGCTGAGACGTAGTCCATGCGAAATTCGCTCCTTTTTTCAGCAGAGGGGTAAACGCAGTAATGAGCTGTGCCAGCCCCGGTATGAAGCGACGAATGTAGTTTACCTTTCCCATGAAACTCTATAGCTCCTTTACGGTTCGTGGTGGTGGTATCGTGAGGATAGCTTGCGTTTTGACTGGGTCAACTTTTATCCCTGCGGCCGTTACTTGGAATCCCAAGAATTTCCACGAAGAGACACCAAAGGCGCATTTCAAAGGATTCATCTTCAACTTGCATTCGCGACATCTTTCGAACACTTGTCGTAGCGTTCCTGGATGATCCGCTCGAGTCTTTGATTTAACCACCACATCATCTACGTAATCTTCGACTTGCTTGTGCATCATATCGTGGAAGATGGTAGTCATGGCGCGTTGGTAAGTAGCGCCAGCGTTCTTCAGACCGAAAGGCATTACGGTGTAATAGAAGTTTCCGAGAGGGGTTCGGAAAGCAGTCTTACTCGCGTCGTGCTCATACATCTTTATCTAGTTGTAGCCGCTATATCCATACATGAAAGAGAACATACCATGTCCACTGGTAGCGTCTACCAGCATGTCGATGTTAGGGAGCGGAAATCGTCTTTAGGGCAAGCACTTGTTCGGATCTCCGAAATCAACACAACATCCGATCCGACCATTCTTCTTTTAACGAGAACAATATTGGCCAACCAGGGTGGGATGGTGAATAGGTTTTACAAAACCCGGCTAGTAATTTACGGACCTCCGCCTTGATTTGTTCTTCTACGTCGTGTCTCGAATTGTCTTGGAGGCTGCTTGATTGGCTTGGATCCGGGTATCACATGCAGATGGTGGGTGACTAGTTTTTCATCCAAGCCAGGCATTTCTTCGTAAGTCCATGCGAAAACGTCCTGGTATTCTTTGAGTAGGTCGACTAGCTTTGAGCGCCCGCAAAATGTAGAGTCGAACCGATCGAATGGGTCGCGGGAATTCCTCATTCCCTATATTGACAGTTTCGAGTTCGTCGGTGGTCAAGTCGGTCCCGTCTTGCAGCTTCTGAGGTGCGTCTGGAACTTCCTCCTGGTTATTGTGAAAATATTCTTTCGGGCGGAGAGACCGGGTCATGGTCTCCCCTGCTAATTGCTAACAGCGGTGATGATGTATGAGTTTTCCCTTTTTGCTCCGTCCTACGGTAAGGGTGCATTCTCGATTGGTGCGGGCACGGGTTACGCCCGGTGGCGGGAGACTGGCAGGTCTTCCTTCTGAGGAGACGGTGGGAGGGCGGTCTCCTCTGCGGAGTATCTCCAGCTTGTCGCTATTTCTGAGCGATGTCCATTTTAGTAGCAGAAAACCGTGAATCTTGGTTTTCACGCCTTTTGAACCCTCCTTCGGCCCATGTGCTTCTACGCAGATGATCGGGTGCATAGGGGACAGTGGACGCGGGGATGCGGACAACTTCTCCGTTCGCATCTTGTTTCCAGGCATTGGTGGTATGTTGAAGGAACGATTTTGAGATTTTGCAGCCACGGCCTTCCCAGTATCATGTGGTAGTCTGGTTCTTTTTCAATCACTTCAAACTTCACGCTTGATTGAATTGGCCCTATTGCCGACTCAAGTTGATGTAGCCGTATGTGCTAGTTTGGTTGCCTTGAAATCTGTCATCGTAGTGGGTTGTCGTATGATCTCGTTAGGTCGCACCCTGGCAGCTTTAAGTGTCTTGAGAGTGATAACATTGGAAGATGCACCCGTGTCAATGAGTGCTCTTTGAAACTCTATGTTCCTGACAAAAACCGTAACATGCAAGGCCCGGTTGTGACCGTCTTCCACCATCATATCGTCATCGGTGAAAACAATATTGTTGGTGGATTTTAGGGATCCTTGGAGTCCCCGTGGGTGCGAAGGAACTAGTGATGCGTTCAGTGCTATTCGGTTAATAGCAGAGAATGTTTTTATTCGCTGGTCCTTGGAGAGGTGTAGCAACTCACATAAGTTTTCTACCAACATGGTCGCCTCCTGGTCTGCTGGATTCCAGTCAGTGATAAAACCATTGATTTAAGAATGCTCACTCGAGATGTTAGTCCCCTGCTCTTGATCTCCTGGGGAAAATGGACCACTTAGCTCCGATGTTAGGCTGATGAGGAAGTCGAGTATGCTGTTAATCGCATCCTTCATTATATCCATGTTTTTGGCGTGGATCTCCTGAGCACGCATCGTCAACTGGTCTTGGGACCTCTTCATTGGTCGTATTGCTTAGAAATTAACGAGTCATCATGACCTTGAGCGGGATCAATGTTTGTGGAGATGGTCTGATCATGACCATGCTTGCGCGAATTTTGAGGACGAAGCTCGAATTTGATATTATAACCGAAAGATCAATCCTCATTTGTGGTCGCCAATTGTTTATGGGTGAAAATCGTTTCGCCCGATTTTGGTAAATTCGGTGAGGTGAGTGAGAAACCGATTTAAACCTAAACAAATGTGCTGCACGTGAGCACTTTATAGATTCGAGAGATCAATCTGTACAAGTCCGGCCTAAACCAAGAAATGGCCGCCCAGACTTGCTTGGTCACAAAGTGGAGGAGAAGGGTTGATTTAGGGAGGGAAGCAAAGAAAGGTGTTGAGACCAGAATAGTGGGAGAGTAGTGTCTCGACTTGTATCGAGAAAGTGAAAGCTTAGGAAGCTTGCAAGAGATGAAAGCCTTTGGAGATCTTGCAAAGTTGCCTTTTCTCGAGAGTGTTGTATTTTTCTCCGACCGAGACTTGTTGTCCTGGGTGGAAATAGGTAAGACCTATTTATACAAGTCGAGATTGAAACGTACCCTGGCCACATGAAGTAAGAGAGTAAAGGGTGAAATAATGGGAGGATGTGGTAACCGCATGGTGTTAATGGGTGAAAACGTTTTCACCACTATTTCCTCATTTATTTGACCGCTTTATTCCTATTCACGCTTTCTTAATGTGAGCGTAGTGTAGTGTACGCAAGATGTGACCGCCAAACCAAGACCCTGGAAAGCATCCCCCAGTTTGTGTTGATGTCTCGAGTGTTAGTTGCATCTTGAGTGCAAGTGGTGCTGCTAGGGGCGCATGTGGCATGTGCCAATGACATGTGTGGAATGCCTTTGTTGCGAGTTGCACCTCGAGCGCAAGTGGCAATGCCAGAGCTGCTAGTGGCGTGTGTGGCATGTGCCAATGGCATGTGTGGAATGCCTTGGTGGTAGGTTGTACGTTGAGTGTAAGTGGCAATGCATAGAGCTGCTAGTGGCGTGTGTGGCATGTGCCAATGGCATGTGAGGAATGCGTTGGCGGTAGGTTGCACGATTTGCAAGTTAGGATACCAGCGTGGGTTTTGGCATGTTACCATGGCGCGTACGGCCAAGTCGGCCTAGGTTGCACGGCTTGCAAGTTGGGCTACCAGCATGCGTGTTTTGCATGCGTCAATGGTATGAGTGGCCAAGTTGAATCATGGCCCGTGTTTAGAAAAGCTACCAGCTAGCGTGTTGGCATGTGCCAATGGCATGCTCGGTCATTAGGGCCACGTCCTGGTAAGAAAATCTACCAGCGAGCGTGTTGGCATGTGCCAATGGCATGCGTGGCCAATTTGGGTCGCGCCCTGGTAGGAAAAGCTACCAGCGAGCGTGTTGGCATGTGCCAATGGCATGCGTGGCCAATTTGGGTCGCGCCTTGGTAGAAAAAGCTACCGGTGGCGTGTTGGCATGTGCCAATGGCATGCGTGGCCAATTTTGGTCGCGCCACAGTAGGAAAAGCTACCAGCGAGCGTGTTGGCATGTGCCAATGGCATGCGTGGCCAATTTGGGTCGCGCCCTGGTAGGAAAAGCTACCAGTGAGCGTGTTGGCATGTGCCAATGGCATGCGGAGCCAATTCGGGTCGCTCCTTGGTAGAAAAAGCTCCCAGCGAGCGTGTTGGCATGTGCCAATGGCATGCGTGGCCAATTTGGGTCGCGCCCTGGTAAGAAAAGCTACCAACGAGCGTGTTGGCATGTTCCAATGGCATGCGTGGCCAATTTGGGTCGCGCCTTGGTAGAAAAAGCTACCAGCGAGCGTGTTGGCATGTGCCAATGGCATGCGTGGAAAATTTTGGTCGCGCCCTGGTAGGAAAAGCTACCAGCGAGCATGTTGGCATGTGCCAATGGCATGCGTGGCCAATTTGGCCTAGGTTGCACGGTTTGCAAGCCTAGCTGCGGGCGCTACTTTGGCATGGCGCGGCTGTAAGGGTGTTTGGATTGGCGTGGCGTGACCAGCGTAGCTAGGGCCAAGGCAGAGTGTGTTTGGCATGGCGCGGCTAGCTCGGGCTAAGTGTGGCTGGCATGATTTTCCATTGGCACGGAGGTGCGGCTAGCATGGTTGGCATGCTTTGGCGAGTTTGGTGTGGCTGGCATGATTTGTAATTGGCACAGAGGTGCGGCTATCTTGGGCTAGGTGTGGCTGGCATGATTTGCCATTGGCATGGTGGTGTGGCTATCATGGTTGGCATGCTTGGTAGCGTTTTGGTATGGCTGGCATGATTTGCCATTGGCATAGAGGTGCGGCTAGCATGGTTGGCATGCTCAAAGTAGCGTTTTGGTATGGCTGGCATGATTTGCCATTGGCATAGAGGTGCGGTTAGCATGGTTGGCCCGCTTGGCCCGCGTTTGGTATGGTTGGCATGCTTTGCCATTGGCATAGAGGTGCGGCTAGCTTGGGTTAGGTGTGGCTGGCATGATTTGACATTGGCACGGAGGTGCGGCTAGCATGGTTGGCATGCTTTGGCGCGTTTGGTGTGGTCGACATGATTTGCCATTGGCACGGGTGAGGTACGGCTAGCTTGGGCTAGGTGTGGCTGGCGTGATTTGCCATTGGCACGGAGGGGAATTAGGGTTTTGTTCGTTGTAACCCTAATTTGAAAAAATACCCCCTATTAATTACTGACTACATGCATTAAATGTCATAATAAATGTGTCACTGGTGACATTAGGTTATTTGGGGTTTTACGATTTTACCCTTTGTTTAAAAACCACCATCAACACCAGCATTTTCGACGGAACAACTTGTGCCGTTCAACACATCAAAGCTTATGTGAGATGTATGTTACAATGGGAAAATCATGATGTTGTGTTATGCAAATATTTTGCATCAAGTTTAACAGGAGAAGCTTTAAAGTGGTTTGAAGGTTGACCCAAGAATACCATAACATCATTCAACCATTTGCGAGTACATTCTTAGGAGCATATATAAGTAACAATTCCTCGCGACCAAGCGTTGAAGATGTATTTGGGTTAAAACAAAGGATTGGCGAAAGTTTAAAGCATCTAACCATGAGATGGAAGACAATGTGTAGTGAGATGGCTGGTCGAGTGGATGAGAGATATCTCCTTCTATCTTTTATTAACGCCATGTTCGCAACAAACTTGCTATGCATTCAAATTTCGAGAATCAAGAATACAATCACAATGACTGAGTTGCGAGAATTTCGGGGAGGAATATATTGCTCTTGAGGAAAAAAAAAGAGATGGAATCATACCCGATTTAACGCAAGTTCAAAAGCGCGAATGCAAGCTTGTTACCTAAGTTGATAAATACGGTGGCGAGCACCTCGCCAGGAAACCAAAGAGGATTATGGGAGATAGTCAACATAAACTATTAGCTATGGGAATTCGTGACCAAGAAGAGTTCGAGAGAGAGAGAAATTTCTATAACCATGGTGGAAATAACAAAATCCAAAGACTTGATCGGCCACAAGAAACTTATGGAGGTCAGAGGCAAAATTATCATAAAGGACATCGAAATCACAGAATAGTATGGGAAGAAATCAAAATGCCACCTTTGAATGCTAGTGTGGAGAAAATATGGGAAGTTATAATCCTGATGGAAAACATACCCGCGCCGTGGAACATGGGGAGTGAACCACCTCCAAGCTTCAGAAGTAATGAATTTTGCTCTTATCATCATTTTCATGGACATACAATGAATGACTGCAGAAATATAAAGAGAATAATTCTCAGGATGATAGATCAGGGAAAATTAAATCATTATATAGTAGGGCAAACTCAACCTCAAGCATTACCACCTCCATCAGATATTCGTAGGACAAATACAGTAAAGGAAAGAGAAACATTTGTGATAGAAGTTGGAACAAAGGCAAAGAATCTGTTTTGTAACTCTATTGTACATTCGTACAAAACGATTGAAGACTTTCACGATAACGTTCTCAGCAGGGTTTTCGCAAGAGATGCAGAAGATAGAGAAATAATGAACATTGCGAAGACATCGCCACTAAAAGAATGGCAAAAGAAGACTATTTATTTTACCGCAGAAGAAGTACCCGAGGGTGGAGAAATGCACGACAACCCACTAGTGGTAAGATTGGAGATTAACCCAAAACCTAGCGATGATGAAGATGATGAAGGCGAGAATTCATGGGCAATTAACGAGATTTTGATTGATACTTTGGAAGTTCCGTGAATATCCTTTTTTATCATGCTTATAAAACTATGGGAGGGAAAGATGATGATCTAATACCTTCAACTTACAAAATCTATGGTTTTAACGGTACTACCAATAAACCTAAAGCAGAAGCTCATATGCGAATTCCGCTGAAAGGATTGTTAACTGAAATTTTGTTCTGTGTAGTCGATATGGAATCACCTTATAATGCATTAATTGGACGACCTTGGTTACATGAGATTTTAGGTGTGGCATCGACTTTCCACCAATGCATCAAATTTCCTCATCCCGATGGTGTTGGCGTCATAAAAGGAGATTGGATTGAAGGAAAAAATGTTATGAAATTGATGTGGAATCTGCGAAGAAGAAAGAGCTGCGAAGAAGAAGAATTGGAAACAAAACATCCAAGAAAAACAAAAAAGTGAAAGATTGATGGTAGATGCAATAGAAAAGAGAGAAGAAAAGACGTTGCGAAACCGATGCTTGCTGAAAGAAAGAAACGACGACGGTTTCGCAAAAGGGAAGGAAGTAGCAGAAAATTTGAACAATTTAGAGGCATAAAGTAGCAGAGGTAAGAGATTTAAGGAGTGAATGAAGGTGTTGATTTTATGATTGCGAAAAATTTATGCATAAAAAAATAAATAAAAAAATTTTCTTTTGAGTAAGAAAGATGAGATTGCGAAGTTATAAAAGAACTGATATGCAGAAGAAGAGACAAAATAATCATAAAGGGGCGAACCTGCTATGGCGTACACCCTAGTTCGCGAAATCAAAATTTCGCAAGAGGCAAATGTAAGACCTAAAGTGCGTCATAAAAGGGGGTACCTGTTACATGACTCAGGGAAAAGGTTACACCGCCCCTTGGAACCCGAGTCATGGAGATTTGGGGTCAATAAAGCCTATCCAGGAGAGGTACCTTGGATTTTCAACCTAAGCTTATGACTTAGGTTGGACGACTGAGGGTCTCTTATAAGGAGTCAGCATCTGATCAAGGCGCCGAGGTACACGATTGAGCCAAGAGTGCATGGGGCAGTTGAAGCGTCTCAGCCATTCTTGGCTTATATTGCACTCGGCCCGAAGAAAACTCCATTTAGGGTGCAGCCTCGTAACCATAAACCCTATAGGTAAAAGGGATAAGAGGCTGTGAAAACAACTGGTTGTTGTTAAGACCTGATGGGAGGAGCCAACCTTTTATGGTAGAGGTACGTCTCCTTGAAGGGGAAACCAGGGGGAAGATAAGGGCGGCACCCTCCATTAGGGAGCTGATAAGTGTCTTAAGAAGAAAATGTCATGAGGCTTTATTTTCGCAAGAAAATTTAGGCTTGTCATATTTGTGCGACAATCCTGAAGAGGCAATAATACAAAAGACAAAGATAAGACGAGATCAATGGGTCAGTACATGAAAGTTTAAGGACGTCCTCCGATTTCGTCGCAAGACGGCAATGTCATGGGCTTTATCTTCGCGAGAATTTTTAGGCCTGTCATATTGTCGCAACAAAATTTTTAAATATAAAGTTAAGGAAAGATCAATGGGTTTTTACATGCAAGTGCAAAGACTTCCTGCGATTTTTTCGTAATGACAAGAGGTGGTACATTAAGACCTTTAACTAAGAAGGCAAAATAAGACCACATAACAGAAAAAGATATCTTAAAATCTTGGAAGAAACCAAGAAATACCTACTTGCGAAAATTCAACAACAACAGTTGCGAGACTGAGGCATGTTGCCATTCAAAAGTAACTTGCTTAATCTTTCATTTGAATACAAATAACAGAAGCAAGTATAGGAATGAATAGGATAAGAACATGTTATTTGTCTTCATATGATAGATTTACGCACTCATGACATGAAAAAGATTGATAATATATTGATTAACTGTATTGCAAAAAAGAATTGCTATCTTCTAACATGTGCAGAAAGGAACAACAAAGGAAGAATTTGTATTTGAAGATTCGAGAAATTCGCGGCAGAAGATTACAAAGATAGGAGATTAAAAGAATGAATGTACAAATATTACAAAAGGAAGGAAAGAAGGAAACAAAACTATTTCTTGCTTGATTCTTCTTCTTCATCATCTTCACCAAATCCCTCTTCTTCTTCATCTCCATCAGATTCCTCTTCTTCGCTAGCATCACTATTAGAGATATCCAGAGAAGGTACATTCTAGGGGATTTCTTCTAGAAGACAAGGATATACAGAATGAGGAATGTTGTTGTCGTCGCAGACTGTCTTAATAGTCTGATTGCGAAAAAGAGTAGCATCATTCTTAAAATTCGCAACAGTAATCTGTAGTCGCTTCTTCAGTCTAGAATACTTATCATCTCGAGAAAAAAGATTATTTGCGAGTTGATCCTTCTCAGACTCAAGTTCTTCAATCCTCTTGTGAAAGCTCTCTTCAGCCTCTGCGAACGTGTGACAATGAATTAACAACTTGATGACAATTTTATGAAAAAAAACAGTTAAACAAAGAAGAACAATTAAAAACCTTCTTTGTCAGAAATCATATCCCTAACCAAGGTCGTATGCTCAGCTTGAAGACTAACGTTAACACCAAAATTATTTCTGGCATCGTCTAGAACTTTCGCAGCCCAAGCGAATTCATCATCATTATTTATGAAAAGAAGGGAGCGAATTTGATTTTCTCTTTCACTAAGTATAGCATTTCTGCGGTTAGATTCATCTCGTTCAATTTGAACTTTAAGAAGAGTCTTTTGGAATTTCGCTAATGCTTGAGCACCTTGTCTAGCGATGCGATCTTTATCATCTATGAGATCGATGATCTTCTTTCTTAGGGTACTAATTTTCTCCTTAGAAGTAAGATAGAAACGTTTAAATTGGTTGGCTAAACCCAAACTTGATCTATGGTCAATTTCTAAGAGGCGAAATTTGGATTGGAGTTCATTTATGGGAAGAGATTTAATCTTATCATTTGAAAAACTATTCAAAGATTTATTGAGGTGTTCAAGAAGGGTATCATTATCCATAGAGTCAGGGAATGAGCGAAGGAGAATGGCTTCATCGGAAAGTTTGTAAACGTCTGCGAAAATGGTAAATCAGATGAGGGAAGATAATGAGAAAACAAAACAAAGGAAAAGAGGAAAATTTCATACCATAAAGTTGCTGGTTTGCACTTTGAAGACTAGATATCTTGTTCTTTTGAGTGGAAGAATCAGTCTCTAATTGTTTATTCTTCTCGCGAAGAGTAGCAGCTTCAGCTTCTTGTTCATCATTCCTCTTGCGAAGTTGATGACTCTTCTTTTCAAGAACCCCACGTCTTTTCTCAAGATCTGAGGCAACAACGAAGGAAGCCCTCCCAATCTGCGAAGGAAAATGAAGAAATTATCAAGATATAACTCAAAATCAAAATTATGAAGAAGCAGGGGAACAAAAACATACCAAGACACCAAGTGAATTTAGAAAACTGGGAGTCACTGATTTGGAGACTCCATGAAGAGAATCATCACCATCCAGTAACGTAGCATCGCATATACTCGCAAGAGCTTTGCATGTACCAGAGAGACGGTCATCCCCAATTCTTTGCATGGAGTCAGAGAAAATGCTAGAGAGTTGTGCCATAGAAGATTCAACTATAGAGTCTTCTCTTGCGAAAGAGTCATCAATGTCATAATCATCATCATCAGAATTTTCGCCATCGTGAAGATTTGAAGGAGAAGGAGAATGAATTTTTCGCTTCTTGGAAGGTGGGCCAGCAGATTTCTCCTTGCGAAGATGACCTTTGCCCTTGCCTTTGGTCTCCGTAACCTTAGAACTTTCTTATTCTTCAACAATTTCAACACCAACCTTCGCACACGAATGAAGATAAAAAATAGAGGCAACAATATTGTTAAAAATAATAAAAGAAAGTATTTCTTACTTTATCCGTGATCGAACAGAGTGCCGCTAGGGTACTTGCCTTAGCAGTCCTTTTGTAGCTTTTCTTAGCTTGGTAATCTGAAAATTTCGCAAGATTAATAGGTGTAAAAAAAAGTGAAGATTATAAATTGAGCGAAATTTAAGAAAAATACCTCTTTCGTTTTCTCGGGCCAATTAAATACCCAAGGTTGATAGATGGCGAGATTCGCAGGGAGAACATTTGAACCTGAGATATAAGGTCCTTTCAAAACCAGCGGAAAAACGCACCATCTGTCGTCTTTAGAATGACGAGGAATGTTGTTCTTGCCAGAATGCCAGTTAATATCCTGCATGAGCATTCTATCGCTGGCAACGTTTTCTTTTCTCTTCAAGCGAGCACCCCAGCGAGTTTCACTAGTGGAAAATAGATTTTTAACCACTTTCTTGGTTTTATGAAAACCACTGTTGTTGGGCAGATGTAATTATAGGGGCTGTGAGCAACAGTTGTTTTATTAAAACTTGTCTCCGAAACAGTAGTTCTTTTGGAGGGTATTTTTGTAAAAAAACATAGATCCCTAATAGCTTTATTGGATTTGAAAAACGTCTGCGAGAGAAAGCAACTTCTATAATCCTCTCTCTTCTCTTATCCTTATCTGTATCTGCAGTACTCATTAGGTAGCCTTCCTTCACTTCTTCCTTTTCTTCTCTCTCACAACTTAATCTCTATGTTTCGGTCGATTTTTTTTTCAATCATCCCTCAATTGTGAATCAGTATTAGGTTTTGCTTCTTATTATTCAATCCCGTCACAAACAAATTTCTTTTGAGATTCCTCTTAACCGAATCAGTATGAAGAAATCTAAGATTCTTAAAGAGATTTCTCTATTTCGCAAGGAGAGATTTACATTGGGTTTTATTTATTTAATTTCTGTTTTTGATTCTAAAATTTGGGTTTTAAGGTTTCTACTGATAAATTGATATTTTTTCAGTTTGGTTGCTGTTGAAAATGGTTTTGAGTGAACGTCTTCAACAACTTCATGAGAAGAAAATTCTAAGGTATACAAACACTATTACTTCCTCTGATTTCAATTTCTCAAATTAGGGATTTTTTAATTTTAACATTTTTTTTCTTATTTGGAGTTCAAATACGTAGATTTGGGTATTTTTGATTGATTTTAATTGTTTATGTTGTTAGTAGTCATTCAATTTTGGTATTTTGTTTTCGATTTTTGTCTTCATTCTGAGTTACGGGTTTTCTTGAATGGATGAAATTTGTGCTTGAATGGGGTTCTCCTGCCACGTTATTTGTGTTATTGATGTCGTGGTGATTCTTCTTGTTAGGCTGGTTTTGGGTCTATGGTTATGGCTAGTGGTGGTAAATGTTCTGTGATCTGTTTGATGATTGCTCCCTCTTTTGCTCAAGTTAGTCTCTTTTTCCAAAAACATTTCTCGCTGCATCAATCTGTGTTGCTGGACTTTGATCGCTATCTGACTTATTGGATCAATCTTCTATGCAGCGAGAACCACCTGTGAGCGACGACTTGTTTCTTGCATTAGTGAATGTAAGGTCTGACTACCTTTATATTAAATAGTAACCCTTTTTTGCATTTGGTTTGGTGCTTGCGAGGTAGCCCATAATATTAAACAGTTTTGGATATTTCACCATATGCAGAGGTATTGATGTGCGATTAAGGGTGAAGATAAGCAACAAACAAAATCAGGTCTAGAGAATTATATCACTCCTTCGTCTCAAGACTTTAATGCTTGGTATCTTGATGTTATTGCTAGCACTGAATTAGCTAATTATGATCCTGTTCGCGGAACCATGGTTATACGTCCTTATGGATACGCTATTTAGGAACCCATTTAGGTCATTCTCAAATTTACGCCCTCTCTCTGTTTTGGTTTTTGGTGTTTTTGTGTTGCTAAAAGTTGTCAATTTGTTTCCATCTTTTTAATAAATGCAGGATTATTTGAGTGTCAAGTTTAAAGAGACCGGTCACAGTAACATGTACTTTCCACATGTATTCCTCTTTCTAGGATGTGATTACCGTATTTGTAGAGTTTTTATAGCTATTGATCTGGATATTATAAGTTTTGTTCTTAAGGAAATGATGTTCAAATTAATCTGTCAAGATTGGTATCCATTATCTTGACTTTGGTTCCAAATAAAAATGGTGTTGTGCTTAAACTGGATCGCTGTTAAGTTTTTTTGTAGGGTTCAGAGTTCGTTAACCTGCGTCCTGGTCAACTTCATGGATGCGCACAGCATTAGTGAAGTCAAAATTGATGGGTCACCTAATTTTGATGGCTCTTTTTTCCATGTGCACCTTCGGTCAGGTGATGTCAATGTTGATATTTTGCATTTTATACCATACTCGTTCATTGAGAAAGAGGCCAGCCATGTTGGAGGTTTCAGCTCAGAACTGGGAGTTGTAACTATTGGAGGGGGAAAGGATCTTGAAGAAAAACTTGTGGTAAAATATTTTTGCATGTGTCCTCTTGCTTTTTGATAGTTTATTTTATCCTTGGGTAATTTTCTTGGCATTATTGAAGTGTGGCCGCATCAACTTATATTTGAGTTCAATATTCGTTCGATGCGCAATCCATAGGTAATCACAGATGTGGAACCAAGGGATGGAACCTTCGGAAGCTTAATTCCGAAAACTGAGGTATGCTAAAGCGTATTCTGTCTTTGCCATTGGTAGAAAGTGATCGGTTATTATATCCTTGTTGTTATATTAATTTAACATTCGATTCTGTAAGATCATTCCGTGTTTTGATTTCGTCTTTTAGATTTTATAAGTGTCTAATTATTAATAGATGAAGTCATACTTGTCCAAATTTTGCAGATTGCACAAGGCTCTGGATTAAGGGTTGTAAGCTGGTTTCTGAGATGAATACGTTACGGGGAAGTAATTACTGGAGTTATTTACAGGCTTTGCCAAAGATGTACAAGGTCTACATGGAAAGCTATCTTTGGATGAGGAAGACGTTATTCTATGCTCCAATGCAAGCAATAGAAAGAATCCTAAAGTGGTTCCAAAGTGACATGCTGAATCGTAATTTGGTGGTAAAGTAATACTTAGGATAGAAATTTCGGATGTCTGACTGTTGGCGGGTTGGAATTATCAGAAACTGGCTGTGAATAAAGAGATGATATAATGACCTATGTTTGGGGATGTGAGAGTGACTGAACTCTATATGGAGTACTCTATAAGTAGTCCCAAAAGACTCTATTTTTTTGAGTTAAAACTTACCCCTTATTGCGGTACCTGAATGATTACGTGTAAATATTGAAGTGACTTGCTCCGTACTTATTTTCATCAGGTTGAAGGATGCTAATTTAGATGATCGGGTCTTTTTAATTTTTATGGTACCAACAATTTCAATTTCTGATTCCTCAGTGATGATAAGGCTGCTCAGTTAACCCTTGAACATCTACAGGTATGCACTTCCAAGTTGCATGTTAGTCTGGGCTTCCTTAACCACCATCCCTGCATAAATGCATATACACACACTCATTAGACAGTAACAATAGTTATCCCTTGGAAATGAAATATGCCCGTAAGATATATGGGTTGATGATTTGTTCATTTCTTATAATCATTTCGGTTTTCCGTATGTTGTTAGGCCGTGAGGTATATATGGGTTGATGAAATTGAACATGTGCATTTCATTTTTATATTTGTTTTTGTAAGGCGATCTACTTAGCTAGTTATCACTATACCGTAGATTAATACATTAGTGTGTACCCATGTTGCTCATATAACATAATTTGAATCATTTTCATAAGCTACTGGAATTGCTTATTTACAATAAACAGAGGTTAGGGTGAATGAACTTTGTATTGATAAATAACCGGCTCAATAACTTCAGGTGGTGGGAATTTTCAAGAGGGAACATGTAAATTAAAGTTTCATCATGTAAATGGTAACGGATGCAGCTATGGACCTCCCTACGAGTGTCAACTGGCAAGTCTACGGGCAAGGATCTCAATTGGTGAAGTTTCTGATTTTCTCCTAAGATCTCTACCAATTCACAGTGTATGTTTTCTATCAAGATCTCAATTTCTTCATGAGTTAGTGACAAGATATTTTACATCGAAAAGTTGTTGCAGTTCATATGCTTTATTTAAATTTCAATTTGAGTGGATACTTGTATGTGTAGTTTTAGGTGGTCTTTGGTGTCAAGTAGATTCCTTGTCTTTTTTTGTTGTTAATTGTTAGTCTTGGTTTTTGTTTGCAGATTTGGGATGGAATTATAAACCTGATTTGAGATAGTTTGTCGAAATGAAGGCATATATGGTGAAGTCTTACCTTCAACTTAGTGTTGAAACTTTATGGTTGTTAAGCTTATATAGAAATATAGGTTTTCCAACTTAGTGTTGAACTTTTTTAGATTTGGGCAGTTGAAATTGTAAACTGAATACACTGTTCAATACAAATTGAGTTCTAAAGTCATTATCAATTTAATTTTGTAAATTCGATTTTGAAATTATTATTAATATAATTGTGATTGACTTTTAGTTTTAGATTCAAATTTGAATCACTTTCGATTCAAATTAATCAATATCAATTTTTTTATAAAATATGATCAACAAAAACAACTATGTCTATCTGTACTTATGGAGATACTGTTAAAAACAGTGGTTTTTTTAAAAAAATCAACCTCTCTCAGAAACAGTCGTTCTGGAAAAAACCACTTCTAGATTGCTGCTGATGTACACAGTCGTTTTTAGTGAAATTACTTCTTGTCCTGACAGTGGTTCAAGTTCCATTTTCCACTAGTGTTTTATCATTCTTCATGTTTATTACTTCATAATTTTCAAAGAAGCTCTCCACTGTATACTTTTCAGCGAATATTTCCAAATTTTCAAACTCAGGATTTCTGACTTCATTTGAGTAAGAGATCCTTTACCAGCACCACGGTTGGCGAATTCAAGCATTAAAAGAATACAATCCCCACTCAATTGGTAGACGGCTCGCAAGAATTTCGCATGAGCAAAAATTTCATAAAATAAAGGAAGATTAGGATCGTAGAGAGGAATGGGAAGGCCATCGAGAATTTGACCGAGCGAAACTATGATTTCTTGATCATCACAATGATGATCAAAAACAAGTTTAAGCGTAAAGGATGGATTTAGATTCTTGATTGGGAATGGTAGTTAATGAAAAACCCTTATCTTCAAAATCTTTCTGAACCTTTTCAAGAGAAGTTTCATATTTACGACCAACTGGAGGCATCTTAAGTATGGGAATGAAGAAGGGATTAAAGATCAAAAGAAGTGGAAAGAAGAATATTTACAGCAGCGGAAGCGGAAGTTACGGAGAAACTTTGAAGAAAAGTTGTAGAGAAAATAAGAAGGAACGTAAAAAAGAAGAAGAGAAGAATGAGAAAAATACATATAGGGAGAAGGATTCTCGAAAAGATAAACACATTTAATGCGAAGAGTAGACATGAGCGGTTGATAAATAACGGCTGAAAAAGACGTGTCAAGAAATGGATGGAAGAAGAGATACGTGTAATAAATTCTGTGTGAGAGTACAAGATCATGTTAATACAGAGGAATAGAGAAAAATAAACAGCTGCGGCATTTTGAAATCTCGATTCTCATGACATCCTCCACTTCGCGGAGAATACATGAGAAGAGGCAAGATATAGGATCAGAATATCGCAACACCAATATCCTTGCGAAATCCATGAATGACACACTGCGAAGATATCATAGATTAGTAATAAAAATGACGCAACGGATGACGATAGCCTGAACACGAGAAAGATGTGAAGATCTAGCGAGATTTAGGAGTGTTGCGAGATTTAGCATTTGTACACTCGCGAGAATGTCGCAAGTCAGATCCGAAAATAAAGGACAGCTTAGCTGTCATCCACTATGTAATGTCCTATATAAAGAGACGAACAGGCTTAAGTTGGAAGAGAGATCTTTTTTAGAGTAGAGCGAAAGTTTTGAGGAGGGAGAAAGTTTAGAGTAACAATTATATTCTTGATTTCATTTCCTTATTGTAAAATCTCTAACTCAATTAATAAAAAGGATAATTGTTGATCTAAAAGATATATTGAATACTATGAATTCTTGTGAGGGATGTGTTGTAAGATTTCCAGCAACTACAAGTATTCTGATGTTTAACCATGCTTGTGTTATGATGTCTTGTTTGGGGATTTTTATGATTGTGTGGTTGGTTTTGGGGGGTATAAAAGATAGGTAAGGATAGCGAGATAAGTAATTTTTGTTTTAATCTTGTAGAGGTTAGTGATGAAAGTAAAGATAGCATCGGGGTGTTTTAAGGTTTTGCCCTCTAAGTTTATAGAGTAAGATTGCCAGAGTTTTTGGGTTCTTTGGCTATAGGATAAATCCAAAGACCATGGAATAAGATGGAACTAATGGTAGTAAAACAGACTAGCAGGGAAAAAAAGTAACCAAATTTTAAGACAAAAGGAATTTATAGATACCATATAGATTTGATGCTTGTGCTTCTTACTAGGTATCCAACTGCAATGAAATTTCTTCATCTTTAGCCTTTCAGAACTAGTGTTCGAGCACACAGAGCTTTGTAAGTACTTAGAGTTAGTACTAGGAATCCTGAGCTTTTCTAATTCAGAGATTTGTATGCAGGAAACAATGAAACTGCAGGAATCGATGTATCTACAGGAATTAAGAATTAGTTTACCAGAGAACTTTATGATATTTGTCTTTCTTTTTGATTCCGAGGAAGGGATTGTGATTTGGGTATCCTTAGTGATGATTGTGAGTTGGGTAATATGTGTGATTCTTGTGATGATTGTGATTTGGGTTGCCATTGAAGCGAGGAAACAATAGAAAGGAAACAAGAAGAAACGGAAGTCAGATGAAGTTATTCATAATCAGGATTCCGATGAGAATAAACCGGCCAGAAGAGACCGTTGGAGAAGAAACCGGCCATAAGAGACCATTGGAGAGGACCGTTGGAAGAAAAGACAAGGTTGCCACGGTAAGTAGAGCCCATCTCAGGTAGGAGAGAGGAGAGAGAAAAGAGGGGAGAGCTCATTTTCACAGAAGAGTGCCGGGTTTTTTTTAACCGGCTTGTCCGAGCCTAAGAGTTGAACATGGGTTTAACGCCGGCTTGTCCGAGCCTCGCACAACTTGCACTACGACAAGCAAAGTTGCATTTCGGTGGCGCCCAATCATTTCTCCAAAACAAAGTTGCATTTCAAGGTATGGATATGCATTATTATTTCAATATCTCACATCTATAAAATAGCTATTATATCTACTTTCATATTAACAAAGACATTTTTTCATGAAAATTAGAAAAATCCAAGGAACCCCATAAGTCATGTAGTTACCTGTGCCGGAAATCTTCCTCCAAAAGTAGTTGGCTCCCAGTCACGCTCTCTATAGATGTAGCTTGGATGCACTATAAAGAAGATTGAGGTTAATATTGTTGAATTGTGAGAAAAATTATAAAAGGATTATCATATTACTAATCAAATCAAAGTAAATAATTATGGGGACTTCGTTACTAACCAAGAGGAATCCAAGAAAGAAATCAAAGAGTGGGCAGTGTCTATATAATCTTTGTTCCATGTTAATTATTTGTTCCATCGAATAATCCCCATGTATTCGTTGCCATTTGTAGCAATCTACAACAACAACAAAAAAACAACTACATTTCTCTCAAATTAACACGAAAAAGAAAAATGGAGCACCACGAATTTGGCTCATAATCCATCAACCATTGCATTAGAGCCATGAGTTTGCACCTATACCCATTTCTCACTTTCACACCAAATCATGATGAACAATTGTTGGGCACTGAGATAATTCAATCCTCGTGCATGCATATGGGTAGAAACATGCCAAAAAAATTGCTATTTATCTCAGTCATATGAACAGTAAACTCCATATAAAGGTTTTATCCAAGAAGAGTATTCACGACGTCTAAACCGTTGTTAGCACGCCGCATCCAATCCAATATAGGAAAAGTTACACTGAGGCATTCGAAATAGACTTCCACTGCAAGTCAATGAATTCATGAGTAATAATAAGCCAAAACCAATCACAACCATTCACTCATAGACAATGCAGCCTCTGCATCATTTCATACTAAAGTGTATCAATATTAATCCAGTATTTTACTAATTATGAGATGTATTTGATTTTTAACAGTTAGATTATGTCTCAAACATGAATTATTAAGAACTGAGAAGATTAATATGCAATCTCCTATAAAACTTAAACCTTGAAATCAAATATACCTACTCACTGATGTCCCCCAACTATGTACTAAGATTTTAGGCCAACCAATTTAAGCAAAACTATACCCAAATTACCTTTTCCAAGAGCTAAATATTCAAGACTACCTAAATCTAAAAGTTAGGGAATTCTGGTTTCCGATGAACGAAACATGGTATCTCACAATATTTGAGTATGATCGAAATGACAACATTCATTGACTCAATGTATGGTGAGTATGTGTTTTTTTTTTCCTTCTTACTTGCACATCCACATCGCTGACCATGTTATGACCAATGGAATTTATCTATCAGGACTTTCTACAAACACCTTATTTGGTTGTGAGGAGATACTACTTTACTGTTGATTTATAAACCACTCCAAATTTCCTTGCTTCCACCACCAAATTCGAGTCACACGTACCCAAGCTTCCCACTACCTCACGGACATTAAATCATGTCCTAATCTTCTATATCACGACAATATCAGTGACAATATATATCATGAGCAATCCTCATGGAAATCCAAAGGATTGGGCCTAGCCACATAGAAGGGCAATGTTTAGGTCAACCATAGTTGACGTACAAAATCGGTCGTCCGTTCATATTTGTTAAGTTTCATTTTTTTCCTTCCAATTTTATCCCTCAACTATAGTTAATAAATCAACCTTAGTTACTGTTTAAATCGGTTTGGAATACAGAATGTTCAACTAACCTGGGAATCTTCTCTAAATAGTAGTAACCCCATCATCATTCAAACATCCACAAAATCATTCCAACCATCCAATCAGGGACGGTATTAGGGGTGGCTTACCTAGGTCAAGCCCACACCAAAATTTCGAAATGTCGTTTTGCTCGTACAATTTTCAGCATTTCTGAAATTTAGCCCATGTAGAATTTTATATTAGCCCATTAGGAAGATACGAAACTCTGGCCCATTAGCATTTCTGCGTAAACGTAATTCAAAGAGATTGAAACTCTGTCCCACATAAATTAATCTTTGGTAATATTATCTCGGCCGTTATATAAAAACACGTATTTATCTTTGTTTCTTAACATCAGTAATAAAAAAGGCTTACCATGTTGTGTGTCAGTCGGATAAACCGTGTGTCATTTCTTGTTTTACTCCTATTAGCTCTTTTACTACTCATGTATATTACTTAATTAGCAAAGTGTCAACACCAACCAAATCATTTAAGCTGTATACGTGATTATTTTAAGAGTTGATCATCAAAAGTATTGAGAACAGTTCGTAATCGATCGAGGACGTAGTCACTGAGCAACAAAAGGAATGGCTTTTGTGCCTTCAAGAAAAATGGTTGATTCTTAGGGACCATTTACTCTTAGCTAGCTACTGGTATGGTTTTGTAATAACTGATATGATGTTGTATCATTTGAAATGATGACTCTTTCTTATACAACTCCAGAATCCCTGATCGATTCCCTTAGGCATAAATGACTCTTAGCAAAACCCGCCCGAGAAAATATGTTTTTGTTGATGTAATAATTTGGTTATCCTTGGTCACCAGTTAACTAGATTATCACCGCTTAGTTGGTTAGCTTTTTGTTTTTCTCCCCCCGCAAGCACAAAAATACTGGAAAAGGCATGAGGGCGAAAAACATTCCAGAAGGACAAAGACCGTTGTGTAGCAACAAAATCGCAGCCGCCTCCAAGAATGGTGCTCACGGAAGAATTCTCGAGTTAAAACTTGATATGTAGAAAAGAAATGAAGCATAACACGCCACATACTACAATGAATTTATGATTATTATAATTGAAAACAAAATAGAGTATCGGCGAAAAAAAAATTAGCCCACCTGAACATAAAATCTTGGTTCCGTCGCTGCATCCAATTCACATCCTCTGTTCTCATACAAAAACAAACAAAACCCAAACCTTTCATCATCTTCGATTCACATTAACAACAAATAAACTACTATATTAAATCCCCAAACCCAAAACCCATCATTTTGACTTCTAAACTCCCTTTAAGAAAAACAAGAATTGTTAAGAACAGAATTTAAAAAGAGGATGAAGCAAAGTCGTTGAAAGTAGGTAGCAGTAGTCGGTTAATTTTGTGTGGATTTAGGTATTTGTTTCAAGTAATTAGATGTCTTCTATGGTTAGGGTTGAATTTTGATATGGCTAATACACTTACCTAAACCCATCAACACTGCAGTTGGTTCAGAATGTTGCTATCTTACCTATGGTTTCGAACCTTTGTATGAGATTTTATCTGATTCTGTTTATGTTGGCGGGGCACATATATTGCCTTTTTGGGTGCCTTCATTTCCCGGATATATTAAGTTATTGATAATTGGATCAAACTGCGCCGTAATTTTGCATGTTCTCTCTTAGAATTCGCTTGCGTTAATCCCAGTCAAAGGTGATGTACTTCCAATATTAATGGCATGTATGCTGCTTGCTAACCTTGGAAATCTATTACAGAAGTTGCAAAAGACGCCCTTGTTGCGTAGTAAGGACAAGAAACAGAAAATTAGAGGCCTCCAGTCTTATGTATTCATGGCTCTCGCTGCAGGGGATCTTTGGAAACCTATCTGGTGGATACATCTTAATCAAAACACAATAACTCAAGTTCATGTTCCTATTGTTCACGCTCTTACTTTCTTGTCAGCTAGCACTTTCCTTAACATCAAGAGATGATTCCCTTGGCTTACCAGGACCATCGGCTAACTATATCCTAAAAAAGTCATTCTTTCAAAATCTACGCAAGCAGTTTCAGCATATCATCACGATTATAAGTGATGATTATGGGGTAGAGGAGTGTTGGACCTAGTGGAGATGATTGTAGGAAGAACCGTTGGATGATCAAGCTCTTTTGCAGTTCTTGATGTAAAATAGTACTACATATCATTTAAACAAAATGTTTTTCAAATTCCAAAGTTTGGTATACATTGTAGAACTCGTTAAATCTAAAACCTGACAAAGTGCCTATTTTATTATATACGACTGTCTGAACTACTTACACAATTTAATTTATACGCCCAAAGACCTGAAGAACCAACTTATTTTATACGACTATTCGGCGTCGAACTCAATTTGTTTTATAGGACCGTGTTCATATAATGGTAGGGTCCTACAGAAGCATTAGAACCAGGAAAAGAACGACAATTCATAAATGATAAGCTAGGGTCCTGCAGAAGCATTAGAGATCTGTAAATCAACTGAGAGTACCCCATTTCAAATTTTTAATGCAGCGTTGTCTGCAATATAACAAAGTATTATTCCAAACAAAATCAGCATTTTCTTTCACATGATACCTAATTTCAGAATAACCCTAGACAAGTTTCAACAATTTAAAGTTCAGAACAAAGCATTATTGTAGACAAGTTTCAACAATTTATAGCTAATCATTTGTTTAGTTGTGCAGTTTTTTTTTTTTTTTTTTTTTTTTTTTTTTTGTTTTGACTCAAAATGTTGGATTTTATTAAGAAGAAAAAACGACAACAGAAGGAAAATACACCAAAAGTGCTACAAATTTACAACAGCCAAAACAAAAGGAAAATAAGGAAAAAGGCCAATCCTAAACCTAAGAGTAACGTTTAGTTCCAGAGTTCCCTTGTGCAATCACTTGTCCTTGTGGCAACAAATCAAAACGTGTCATTCCTTATTGTTATGGATATGAATTCAAGTTAGAAGACCATATTCTTCATCGGTCTGCGAAGCATTTGCTTTGATTAGATAAACATACATTAGAAATTCAAATGAATCAGCTGAAACCATTCAGAAGCATATGAAGAATAAGGAAAAGAGTGCGAGGTTTGGTTAAGTTAACTTGAGGGACTACAAAGTCATTCCAAACCGATTTTAAGAGAAACAAGAGAACCCATTTGACTATGTCCGTCAATAAAGGTTGACTAAAACGTTGCCCTTCTGTGATGCTTGACCCAATCCTTTGGATTTCCACGAGGATTGATCATATATCCTCATACACACAAAAAATAGAAAATCAAAAGCAAGCATAACAGAGAGAAATAGAATTCATACCTGAAAATCAAAAGCAAGCATAACAGAGAGAAACAAAATTCATACCTAATTAGGGGAAGAGAGGAGTTGGTAGTGGAGATCGCAAGGAAAAAATGGAGAAAGAATATTTTTTAGGTTTTTTTTTTCCTTAATTTTTACGGAATAAATATGAGAATATTTTTAGAAGAATCGTTTTTTCTCACCTTCGAGGAAAAGTGAAACGGAGCAATTCTATGAGTAGGTGAGGGTCACCATTAAAGGAAGAGGGAGGTATTCCCACCGCGCGACGTGGGGCCTCATATGGCTTAGGTTTTTAATAAAATTAGATTTCCTAGCGTGTTTCCTATTTTTCAATTTTTCAAGTGGCTGTAAGGACAGGTTGGACAGGTGACATGTGGGCAATTGACCCTTTTATTGTCATGGATCTTTTTTTCATCTACTATTTTTCCAACAAACTTGTGGTTTGATATAAAAACCAGAATTGATACTCACCCCAAGTTGGATCTCGCGGTGTGTACTAAGTGAGAAAGAGGGAGTGGTCCCTTTATGACCCGGCGGCTTTGTAAGGGGTGGATTGGTGTGAGTCCCACCACCTCTCTCTTACTTGGTATAACCCGCCGAAACTAACCGGCAGGATATACGTCATTTTCGTAAAGGAAATATCTTTGGCCAACTAATTCCTACCTACCCAGCTTGGTACCCTAAGTTCGCATCGAACTCCTACCTCCTCTTAGAGAGAGAGAGCGAGAACGATGGCCGCATGAGAAAAGAAAATCATGCAAAATCTAGAATAAATTAAAACTAAAGTTACCATTTTTTTTTTAATAATTCTCAAAATAAATTTTTATGTATTCTTAATCAAGGTATTTAATATCGGTTTCGTATCAATCGGGTCCTATACACCTATACAAATGATAATATATGTTTTTATAGGCGATACATCATTAGGATTTTTTTAATATTTATTATTCATCAAACAAAAATAAATATGAATATAAGACATGGCGTGAACCAAGTGGATTTCAAAAGTAGTAGAGGCGTTAGGCAAGGTTGCCCTATTTCTCCATTACTTTTTAACATTGCTATGGAGGGTTTTTCCAGGTTTTTTGACAGAGCAGCTCAGTTAAACTTATTCTCCGGTTTTTCTGTTTCTTCTACAAGTATCGTAGTAAATCACCTACATTATGCAGATGATACTATTTTCTTTCTTGATGATAGGAAGGAAGAGCTGCATAATTTATTCTCTGCTTTACAGTGTTTTGAATACATATCTGGCCTGAAAGTTAATCCATCCAAAACTAGACTTATTGCTATAGGAGATGTTCAATCTATCAACACTTGGGCTAAGGAATTTGGTTGTACTACAGATAAGCTTCCTTTCAAATACTTGGGGATGCCTCTTGGAGCTAAATCTAATTCAAAATCTATATGGGATCCAATTCTTGAAAAGTTTGATTTCAGGTTGTCTTCTTTGAGACAAGGTACACTTTCAAAAGGAGGTAAGCTGGCTTTATTGAAATGCATCTTATCTTCCCTGCCTCTATATTACTTTTCTCTATTCAAAGCTCCTATGTCTGTCATTAAGCAACTCGAAAAGAAAATGAGAGATTTTCTATGGGAACATGGAGATGGCTCTAAAACTTCACATCTTATTAATTGGGAGTTAGTGCAAGCTTCTAAAGATAGAGGTGGACTGGGTGTTTTAAATCTCTCTATTGTGAATCAATGTTTGCTGGCAAAATGGTGTTGGAGGTTGGTCCGAGAAAAATCAATTATGGCGCGATTAATTGCATAGACAAGTACTGTGACAATGGGTCTTATTGGGTTCCGAAAAAGTAGATATCGTTTTTGGAGTTTCCTGTTGGAAAAGCATCATGGAAACAAGTTCTCTAATCAGTTATAATTCAACTATAAATATTCATTCTGGTAAGCAGATTTCTTTCTGGTTTGATCCTTGGGTTGATAATGTTATCCTAGCTAACTCTTTCCGTAGCCTATTTAAGTTAATCAGAAATAAGAGTTCCAAGCTTGCTGACATGATCACTGGGAATGGGAGTTGGAATTTTGATTTCAAACGTCTTCTCAATAATGCGGAAGCTGATCAAATGGCGGAACTGTTGGTTGTTATTGGCAGCACTCCACCTCCTCTTGATAATCTGTTGGATACTAGACGATGGGCTGATAACTCAGGTATCTTCACAGTGAAGTCCTTGTATTCTAAATTAACCGCTGCTATGGGTTTCGATAACTTCCCAAAATCATTCATATGGAAATCTATTATCCCTCCTAAGATTACCTTCCTGATGTGGTGCTTATTTTACAACAAACTTAACACCATAGATATCTTAGATCGGAAAGGTATTCATCTATATAACTCTTGTGTACTATGCGGGAATGTTGAAGAATCTCAGGAACACCTTTTTTTGCATTGCAAGATTGTGCATAAGATCTGGTGTTCGCTGATGCCAAGTTCAAACTGGTCTTGGGTCTTTCCTCGGTCTTTTAAAGACTTGGCTCATTGTTGGTTTCATCCTCATCTATCTGATCATGGAAGAATTATTTGGGATTTGATCCTCGCCGTCGTTACTTGGATTATTTGGAGAGAACGTAATTGTCGAATTTTCGAGAAGAATTACAATTTCAAGGTTGATCTGGACTTATGCAATGATGCAAAAGCTTTGGTTCTCTCTTGGGCTGCTGCAAAAAAGAATCAAGTTCATGTAAATTTTTCTCACAGTTTCTCTAATTGGGACAACATTTTCTTTTTGTAAGGTAGTTTTTTTTCTTTTCTCTTTTTATTTTTTCTACCTCTGGTAGACACTTTGTACATTCTACACTTCTAATAAAATCCTCCTTCTGATCAAAAAAAAAAAAAACCAAGTGGATGCCTAATTATGACTCATAAGTTGCTAGAGACATCAAATACAAAATATGCAGGAAGGCAACACAACAAGAAAAAGCAAGAGGCTCAAAACTTACAGGCCTGTCGTAAGAAGATGAGTAACGGAAAACAACACCGCAGCTATACGTGTCCTTTCCTCCAACAAAGATAGCACCTCCCAATGAAGCCACCTTAAAGGATCCGCATCTAAACACCCACAGTGCACGGCCAACAAGACCTTCGATCCCATCACACAGCTGATTCGTGTCTCACAATACCGACGCCGTATTGAAGGCCATTAAAAGTTTCCCCAAGAGAACTTCGTGTGGAAGAGATGGGATGCGCGCACAACATCTCCGGATGCAATAAGTGGCCATGCTTCCTTGATTGCGGAGGACCTTTTAATTTCCATTAGTGGCGTTGTTAATTTGATGCTCGATGGTAATCGTCCCACGCTTTAGGAGAATTCATCGCGCCGCACCACTAACTCTACTATTGAAACCTAGAGGTGGCATTTGTCCCATCGACGTGGTTACTATCTGGAGGTGTTTAGTTTCTAAACTCGCAAAGATCTTGATCCGCAAAGACATGGCAGCTTACTTGGGTGATCACCAATTTGGTGTCGGAATTCTCATGGCGGAGAAAGTATCTTACATTCAGTTAATTGGATAGTGGAACATAAAGGACATCAGTCAAACATGTGCATGTTGTTGATCGGCTTCTCCAACGCCTTCAACCTCGTCGACAGGTCAACTATCATTCATGAAGTGTGTACTCAGTGTCCATCCATCTCTAAGTGGGTGGAATTTTTCTACATCAGACCCGCACGGTTGTATTACAACAATTTCACCTTATCTTCCTTCCAAGGCGTACAACAGGGATATCCCCTTGGACCTCTACTATTTGCCCTGGGTTTACATCCATTAGTGAAGAAAATAGCTGCCCAATGCACTCTTGACCTGCACGCATGGTATCTCGGATGACGGAACAAGATTGGGTGACACTATAGAAGTCTCCAAAACTCGCAATTTATACAAAGTGAAGGGAAGTTCGGAGGCTTGCACCTAAATGTCGGAAAAACCGAATTGTTCTAGCCAACACCCGACCCCCGGGGATATGAAGATGGTGTCTTATCCCACAACATCACCAGACAATCGTTGGGTGTTAAGCTACCTGAGTCCCGGTGAGCGTCAACATGAGGTTTTTCCATGATATGATACAACACAGTGGTGGAAAACAATCACCTTAATGGAAACCATTAGGAAGTTAAATGATCCCCAAAGTCTATTGATGTGTAATTGTCCAGCAGTGTCTAGGCTATACTTCACAACAGGGACAGAGCTAAGTGTAGCTTATGGGTTGCCCCCTATTTTTTGTTAATTTATTAAAGATCCCTTGGTTTTTTATTATTTGGAAGAAAATCCCTTAGCCAACCCTCCCTAAAATATATGTTTTGTAAATTACCCCCTTGGAAAACATTCCGGCTCCGCCTCGCTTCACAATGCGTACAACCCATCCACGGCCCCGCAACAAGCACAAGTCGATATGATACTCACCGCTTCAATATTTGAAACATAAATTACCGGGAGATGGTACCGGATTTGGTCCCCGCAGAAACAGATCGCTACCTTGCCAAATAAGCTCGGTGGCCTCGGTATTTATACCATGTCTGATACCATCCGCTATTGTTATTTGTCCTCCCAACTTCAGACACGAACTTTGCAGAGATCCATTCTCAACAACACGACAGTCCCAGAGAGCAACCTCATCTCACAACAAGTTGTACAAAGAATACACACAGTACACGGTTTACCCTCTTCAACATCTCGTCAATGCACAATTGCCCCACACTCTATGAAGACTCGCGGTGCCATATTTTGACGCGGTGGTGAAGGAGATACCGAGAAGTTAACGATGATCGAGAGAGATTCGATACTATGGCAAAGGCAATATAAGCGCCCACGATCAGGATTATTTATTATCCATACCTATAGAGGGGTTAAATCAGTGCATGGGACAGAGGCAATTTAGGGTCGTTCTATGTTACAGATTGTGCATTCCTCTTTTCAAAGCGAATAACCCTTGCCCTTGTTGTGGTAGTTTGATGGATGCTTTAGAGACCATAAAGGTGCATTGCGCAAACGAAGTAGGGCTCAAGTTTAGACACACTCTTGTTCGGGACGTACTTGATGATATTTGCTTCAAGTGTGGAGTTGCGGTTCGCAAAGAAGTCTCCTTAGATATTTTGTCAAGCAATTACCCTAATCCGAGATCAGCAGACAATATGGTATACAATTGGGAGAATGGCTGAGACACGTGCTTTGATATCATAGGGGTATCGCCTCTCTCAGGAGATGGAGCACACAATTTCACTCCGGGTCTGGAGCGGTCACCCGCAAACGCAAGAAGTACTTGGATAAATGCATGACTCTCGGCTACGACTTCAATGTCTTTTCCTTTACTACTTTAGGTGAACTCAGTGAAGAAGTGGTGATATTCTTGAAGAGGCTTAAGAATTGCTTGTCGAACCATGATATAAATGATAAAGTAGGAAGGTTTATCTTTCACAGACTAGGTTTTATTATTCATAAGGGTGTGGGATCTCAAATTGTTGCGAGACTCCCAACCGGCTACCTGTGAACTCTACTTTCATTGATATTTTTATCAATATATATACCATAATAAAAAAATAATAATTGTAGTAAACATACTTCAACCTTACAAAATAAGAGGTGGTTGATTAGAGCCTTATACTATCAACAGCGAAATCAAACATTGAATGTCTGTTAGCCCAACAATGTCACATTTATAGTAATTACATCCACCGTAATCATATATGAAGTTACCAAAATTAGTGGAGTTACTTTCTTGAACTAAAGTTCAAGAAATCATAATCAAAAGACAAATTATATTAGTGATATATTAGTGTACAAGTGAAACCTCGTATTATCGTGTACAAGTGAAACCGATATATCAATCCGCACAGACCGATAAATGCATTTTTATCTTTTCCTTCGTACGCTTTCGATATTTTCAATATCGTAAAGATTTTTTCCGATATCTTATAAAACCTTTAATATCTATTGTACAACGAGATATTGACTACCTTGTTCTTAATATAAATTATTATTATTATATGATAAATGCAAAGAAAGAGTTTTTACACATCGGTACGTAGGCAGTCGAGCAACAAGCTAGGCGCCAACAAAGATAATCTTTTAGTTTTTAATATTGGTAAATTTATGGAACTCATCAAGGGTAGTTTAAGGAATACCTCAGTTCCTTTACCATTTTGACTTTTCAACAAAGACAAACAACTACATTTTAAGCGGAGATAAACTCAAATCCTTACAACATATAGACATCCTACTTTTGTTCTTTTGGTTATTCAGTTTACCCCAGCATCTCAAACGAGAATAATTCTCAAATAAAGAATATTAAGTTCAAACACAGACCTATCCCCTGACTAATCTGGAGCCGACAAACATTAAGTTCCCTAATTTACTTGTACATATGCTATGAAGATGACATAAGAAGCATGTCATAGGTAACTTCGTGAAACAAGTGCCTGTTTATAGTAACAAAAATTGGGATGTCCTGGGAGTAAGAGATTTTATAATGACAAAAATAATATGAATACACTCTCACGAAAAAAAAGCGGAAAACATGCCTTCAAAATTCGCATGAGAAACAAATTCAATACATATGAGTCAAAATATCCATGGAGGCCCAAATGGACCGATGCCAGGTTGCCCAGGACAAATGGTCCACATTTATAAATGGCTATATTTCCTAGCGTGTTTCCTATTTTTCAACTTTTCAGGTGGCCGGAAGGTCGGGTTGGACAGGTGACTCATGGGCAATTGACCCTTTTATTGTCATGGACTCATGGATCTTTTTTTCAAGTACTACTTTTTTCCAACAAAATTGTGATTTGATAAAGAAATATCAAACTAAATATTGTTTGGCCAACTAACTCCTACCTAGCTAGCTTTGTAACCTCATGCTGCTTTTTCCGCATCATCCTACCACAAAACTACTCTTTCTTGCACAAACAATGAAGAATATGAACAAGTGACCTAACTTTCATACCATCATCTCTACCCCTCTATAAGAATTTCTATAAATAAACTCATCTGATCCTCAACTTAATTGTAATTTGCACAAGTATTCAGATGGCAACTTTGGCAAAAAGAAATGATAGCAGCTGATGAGGAAGAATAATATATCTTTCGAAGTAAGTATCCGGCAGTGAAGGTGCCAGATGACATGACATTACCTGAATTTGTTCTCCAATGAGCTGAGTAATATGCAAACAAGGTTACAGTTGTGGAGACGATGACCTGGAAAGTACATGAAAAAAGAGATTCATTTGTCAATAGATTTTATTTTTGCGAGTTTTTCTTTAGGAAACAATTTCCAAAATTAATTTCTCTAAAGTGCTTTATTTATGGGAGAATTTTTTTTCCGATATTAATTTTTTTTTAAAGAAAACTAAAACCTAACTTGATTTGTGAGTATCTTCTCCCATAAATACAACTCGAAAATCTGTTTTCAATACACATAAGAAGAAATTCTTTTTATCATCTTCTTTCTTTGTTTTTGCGGCGTGTTCACTTAAAATCCCTATTGCTAAGTTCAAGAGTAGGTAACTTGCATTGTGCTAACTCAAGTTATATAGGGCAGTCTTATCCTGGACAAATCTTCGATGTGAAGGGTTTAGCATTGCTTATCTCGAGTATACCCGAGAACTAATGTGTTAAGGACAACTTGTTGAACCTGTGATTCTTCCCTCGCCAAGTTGTTTCGGTAGAGTTGTTTCTTTCTATTCTTTGTATATTATTTTTCATACATCTAACGTGGTGTTAATTGTTACAATATTCCAACATGATTACCATTACATTTTTCAGGTGAAGGGACTGGGTTTGCCAGTAATAGTGCTTAGTGAAGGAAAAATAGAAAGCGCCAACCGGGTGGGATGATTTACTAGAGGAAGTTGATTGTTACGATGGAAACAAGACGATGAAAACTATTGAACCCATCAACCCATGGACAGACTTATATATGCGCCTTACCGTTCTCATCTGGCACAACAGGAAAATCAAAAGGTTTGATGTTAACCCATCGCAACATGATCGCAAACTTAATCTCCACACTGTTCAGTGAAGGTCCAAACATGGTTTGTCAGTTTGTGACGTTGGGTCTAATATCGCTTTTCCATATCTACAGAATCACTGGAATATGTTTTGCCACACTTATGAACAAAGGTAAAGTTTTAGTGATGGGGAGATTTGGGCTCAGGTTGTTCTTGAATGCTTTGATAACACATGATATTATATTTGCACATATTTTCCCACCGATCATACTAGAATTTGTTAAGAACTTGGTGGTGAAAGAATTCGATCTTTCAAAACTCAAACTCAGGGTTATTAAGACCGCTGGTGCTCCTCTTGCTCCTGAACTGCTTTCTGCATTTGAGTTAACATGACTAAACATACACACTTATTTTAATACTAGGAATATTTGATAGTTTCTATTATGTTTTTTTAGTTTTTAATGTTGACAAATTCATAATACTTATTATAGGTAGTTTAAGAAAAAAATCCTCCGCTTACTTTACCAATTTGACTTTTTCAACGTAGACAAACAAAATGGTTATACGTCAATTTAAACAACTGTACCCTTCTATCATTACTCTCATGTACTTCCACACGTTAAATCAAATACAAAGAATTTATGAAACTCTGATTGTCTAATCAATGGAGAACCTAAAGATAAATATTTGAAATTGACAAGTATTTCAAACCCTTACAACGGTTACCTATCCACCTTTTGTTATTTAGATTATTCAGTTTACCCCAGCATCTTAAACAAGAATGATAATTCTCAAAGAAAAACTAATATCCAAATACAAAACTCATTGACTATAGAAAAATGAAACAATAATGCGTATTCCCAGACTTATTCCCTGACTAATTAAAGCCGATGAACCTGAATTTCCCTAGTTTACTTGTATATATACTATATATAAACATGGTATAAAAAGCATGTCATACCTTATTTGGTAAAACAAGTTGTTAGAGCACTACTCGGTCAAACTCACATGCATTGCTATCTCAAGCATGTTTGTTAATGTTAGTGATCAAAACTATAAGTCTTGATTTCTAGTCTACTATAGCTAAGTCTCGGACTAGGATAGAAAGTGTAGTTGATCTCAATAACTTCATGGCGATCATCATACAAGAACTACTCAAGGAACTGGTGGAACTTCATCGACTAAAAGGTATGTGGAGACTTGAACTTATCTATCACTCAAACGTCTATCTACTCTATCTCCTATCTTGTGACAAAAGTCGTTTTACTGATAGACTATGATTATACACATTTTCTATTTCAAGCCGAGTTTATCTCGCTTATCTATTTCTCGAAATATGTGTTGGTAAGCTTTCTCTTTGACCAAGTTCATCTTTACCCAGTGATGAAAGTCATATTATGTTTCAATTACTTGAAAATGGCTTTGATGAAAAATAGTTTGTGAATAACAACTATATAACGTCCTCTAAGAATGTTTTAATGATTGAAATGAGAGTTTAGGTTATATAACCATTGTTGGATATAAGAATTGTGTAGTAACACATATATGTATAAGTCCTTATTCCTTGAACCAAAGTCTCGCGACTTTGCTGCTCAGGAAACCGGAACGGAGTCCGCGAACCCAGTCCGCGTACTGTCGGAGGTTCTCTTCCCGAGAAATTCTGCTGGAGTTTGTGAACTATTTACAAACTTATTACGGGTACTTAAGTCCGCGTACCTAGTCCGCGTACTTAGGTTGGTTATATTCTAAAAACGATTATTCGTGAACTTATACTTATATTAACTAAGGAATGCAAGTTTGCAAACCGTGGCTATAAAGTTCATGAATCGATTCGAGTGAATCAAATCGTTTTTTCTTGTGTCTTGTATACTTCTATAAGATCTAAGCAATTGAACAACTCTCTAACTAGTTCATTTGAGTCATTTGAACTAGTTATGGTAAAGAAGAATATGGTTATAATGAAAGTGCTCATATGGCTAACCATTTGGTTAACTACTGTTGAACCAACGGATGTACATGTTTGGGTACGGTTACACAAACCTAAAACGTGCATTTCATTTATGTGTAACAAGCTAAGTTTCGATCTAACGGTTGAAAGATATTAGCTTGAATCTAATTAGGTTTTCACTAACGGTGAATATTGAATGATTTGTTACTAAGCTAACATTGATTGCAAACCCTGATTTGAAAGACTATATGAAGGAGAACTCTAGCAACTGGGAAACCTAATCCCCACACCTCCTGTGTGATACTAGTTGTATAAGCTAGAGTCGATTCTCCTTTAACCTTAGCTTACCCTGTAGGTTAATGACTTGAAGACTTCATTGGGATTGTGAAGCCAGGCCGATACTACTTTCTTGTAGTTGTGTGATCTGATCTTGTCATTTCTATCATATTGAGTACAATCGTAACGATTGGCTTGAGATTGATATCTCCGATAGGAAAGATATAAAATTAATCACAAACATCTTCGTCTCATCATTTGTGATTCCACAATATCTTCGTTTGCCGCGTCGATTAAGATAATTGTGAGGTGATTGATAATACTAGGTTATTCTTCGGGAATATAAGTTCTAAGTTATCAATTGGTTCCTATTCGCCTTGATTTATCAAAATACGGAACAAAACTCGTAGGTATTTCGGTGGGAGACAAATTTATCTATTACCGTAGACTTTTCTGTGTGATACAGATTTGTTTATTAAAATCTCCGACTTTGGGTCGTAGAAACTCTTAATTGTGGGTGAGATCAGCTAAGGGAATCAAGCACGCAGATCCCGCCGGGATCGTGAGACGTAAGGAGCGCAACCGTACCTTGGATCATTGTGAGATTGATTGGGGTACAACTACAGTCCATACCGGGTTAGTTTGTAGTAGGCTAGTGTCCGTAGCGGCTTAATACAAGTTGTGTGTTCAACTGACTAGGTCCCGAGGTTTTTCTCGCATTTGTCGTTTCCTCGTTAACAAAACTTCCGGTGTCCTGTGTTATTTCTTTTCCGCATTATATTTTTTTATATAATTGAAATATCACAGTTGTGCGTTTAAATCAATCAATTGGGAAATCCGACCTTTGGTTGTTGATTGAAATTGATTGATCCTTGAACATTGGTCTTTGGTACTATTCAAGTGATTTCTCTTGTATTCAATTAGACTCGCGGATTTCTATTTGCTTGAGTAAGAATTGAATCGAGAGAGAGATATAACTCTTTGATATACTTTATTAAGATTGAGTCTAGTTGATTGTCTTGAAAGTATATTGGAGCTAGTCCATACAGATTACTAATCGAAATATTGGGTGTGGTTGTTATACCTCACTTTTTCACAAGTGCATATTTCTAGTAATAAACATAACATGAATCCAAAGACTGTAAAAATAGCTCAAAAAATGACTTCAAAATTTGCAAGAGAAACAATTCAATACACATGAGTCAAAATCTCCATGGAGCCCCAAATGGTCCGATGCTATGTCAAATGGTCCACATTGCTTTTACATCTTAAATAGCTATATTTTCTAGCGTATTTCCAATATTTTAACTTTACAAATGACCCAAGTACTGGTTGAAGGTGACTCGTGGGGCAATTGACCCGTTTATTCTTATGGATTTTTTTCGAATACTTCTTGCCAAAATATCATCACCAACAACAACCACATTTTTTTTTTCCAATTAACTCCTGCCTAGCTAATTAAATTTGTACCTCATGCAGCTTTCACCGCATCATCCTACCCCAAAGCTACTGATTCATGCACAAACCATATCGAACCTCTACTTCGTGCAAGGGAAAATCATGAGAACAATAGCCCACTTGAAGTTTTTTTTGATGGTTGGTATACTCCCTCCCATTGCGGAAGTAGGGATTCGAACACTATAATTATCAAAAGCCACTCTAAATTAAGGAGTTTGGATGTAGTTTAGGGACCACTAGTCAAGGGTAACCAAAAAAAAAATTTATCTTTCTGCTATTGTTCGTAAAATTTTGAGAATAAATTAACACTCTAGTTACCTTTTTTAGTCTTAAAATAATATATCATTTATTCTCAATATAATTTTCTGGTTCTTTGAATTTTTTACTTTCTTTCTCTTTATTTTTTTTTATCAGCTGTTGATTCTCATGGAAAACTAATTCCTTTTTGATTTGCAATACTCTTTTGTGTATTCGGAGTGATCCAATGGTGGTCGTTTGGAAGCAGTGGTGCATTTGGTTCCTCGAATCTCATTCAAACAGTGGAGTTTCTTCATAATCATACTGATTAAGGAATTTTTCAGATCCTCATCAAGTTATATGGTTCTAATAACAGTGGTGCTATTAATATACATATCGCCATGTTTGACATATCAGTGGTGTATGCTACATCCAAGTTATAAACACAGTCCAAAGGAAACCATTCATCCATCCTTTCATCACCATAACCATCCTCTAAGAATATTGTTCTCACTTCCAAAGAAGGGTAATTTAGGTAATTTTGTGATTAGGGTTGCGCTCCTAAGGAAAATTCAAAAATTCAAATGTCATATACCCAAATTAAAGCCTTATTTTCCTCGGGAATATCTCTCTACAACTCATAATCCTAACCAAAAAAATCTAGATAAATTAGGAATTTTTTGTTATATTAACAGAAAACCTAAATCTATTGCTGCCTATAAATTGGCTAGAAAAAGTATAAGAGTTTATCACAAAGAGGAAAGCATTAAAAACACAAAAATGTCCCAAATGTTGAAGCTTACAAAGACTTACCAAGAAGATGAGAGAAACAAATCTTATTTGAAAGCTCTAATATGAGGAGTAGTCTCATCATTGAGGAGGAGGAAATTGACGCAGCTGCCAACCAATGGCGCAATAGTCTCATAGGGAAAATTATCTCGAAAGATGAAATTGAGCCTGATGCAGTCAAAAAAGAGGTGAAATTCATATGGAGAAGACTCAATAAAGTTGATATAAATGTCATGGGAAGAAATCTGTATGTCTTCAAATTCAGGAGCCCGGAGGACATGAATACTGTACTAAAAACACCAACTTGGATCATTAAGGATCATCTCATAGTCCTACAAAACTATGACCCTGCAATTCCATTGGGGGATTATAAGTTCACCCATCATGTTTTTCGGTACTAATCACAGGTTTGTGTTTAGAACACATTGATAATGGGATAATTATGAAGCTGCTTCAAGACATGGGTAAAATAATTTCTGAGGAAGGAAAGAGAGGATACACCGTCAGGCGTATATGTTTCAAAGAAAGGTGGAGGTGGATTTGAGTATGTCACTCAAAAGGGAAAACCGGGTCATGGAATGCGGAAAAACAAAAATATGGGTCAAGTACCATTTTGAAAAACAACCAAGAAGTATCTGTTCCGATCTGTTTTGTCATTGATCATGATGTCGACAAATGTGATGAGCGTGCATGGAATATATTCATCTTCGAATGATAGATTAACAATTCAAAGAATTCCTATGAAAAGAATGCTCATATGGTAGAAGCCATGCAAAATCGTGAGAGTGGTGTAAGCAATAATGGGCCTCAAGAATCGAATGATTTTGAGCCGATGCAAGAAGAATATGGGGTGGATACTAGGAAATATAAAAGAGCAAGGGATGATGGAATCGAAGATAACTATGTCATTCTTGATAACCCGACCTTCTCACACTCTCAAAACCGTAGTCAGAACTCTTCTAATCTTCTCATGGATGGTAGTGGTGGTCAAATGGAGATTCAAGACAAAGCTGTATGTGGTGAGGATCTGAACATGGAGGAAGCTGAAAATGGAGCAAGAGGTCCAAATGAAACTCACCATGCTCTGGATATTGATTCGCAAATTAGTAACGCAAATCAGGTTTTTTCTACTTCTCTTCTTTCAAATCTTACAAGTTTGAATCCTCTAAACCTTCCTGATAAAGCTCGATGCTATGATGTTCGATACAATTCTAGGGTTTCATTTCATTTAATTATTGTGCTGATTCCCCCAAATTCATTGTAATTAGATATAAAATTAGGGTTTGCAGATTTAAAGTTTTGATTTTTAGTTCCATTAGCAGTCTCCCCATATTGAAACTTAATTGTTTTGTTCATAACTTTCATATTAGCTGCTTGAGTAATTATTTTTATATCCAAAAGTTTTGTTTGAATTGTGATTTTGTTTGTAGCATCTTGGTTCATTTTGAGTGTTGTTCTGAGTCTTGCCTTTTATCTATTTGTAAAATTAAGCCATCCTTAGCTGATTCTCATTCCTCATCAATGAGGATTTTGTCGTGGAATTGTCGTGATTCGGCAACCCTACAACTAGAAATGCACTATGGAATTTGATCAGAGGTCAAAACCCTGACATGATATTCCTGTGTAAAACAAAAAATGAATCTTCTAAAATGTATCAATATCTGAGAAGATTCAATTACCCCAATTCATGGGTTTTCCCTTCTGTTGGTCGTGCTGGGGGTATCTCTTTAATTTGGAAACTGGGTTTCAATGTGAAATTATACATAATACTGATAAGATGATAAATGTTATAATTTCAGATAATCCTAGTAAACCTGAATTTCTAGCCACTTTTCTTTATGGTTCTGGTACCATGAAGAAAAGATGGAACAATGGAAATACATCAAGAAATAGGTGCTAGAATAGATCATCCTTGGGTTATCATAGGTGACCTCAACATTACTATGCATGCACATGAGAGGTCTACCTACTCCACCCCATCTACTACTGAATATCTTGAAATCCAAACCATATTGGATAATAGTGATCTCTAATTTATGATATATTGGTAATGACTTTACATGGAACAATAGACAATCTGTAATAATTGCATATATGCTAAATGGTCATTGGCAAATCACTATGGTTCTACTCCCAGTACAAACATATTGATACTATTGGCGGTGATCATATACCTATAATCTTGGAGACTAATTTTGTGTCTTTTCAAGGTAGCAAGCCCTATAGATATTTCAAATGTTGGGATAGTGATCCATCTGTAAGAGAAGTTATAAAAAATGCTTACTCTAAAGATGTTAGAGGCTCCTCTTCTTTTCAATTTACTAATAAGCTGAGATTTGTTAAACATGATTTAAAACTTTGGAATCATCAGCATTTTGGTAATATTGATCATAAGGTTAGAACTCTTAGTTGTCAACTCCATGATCTTAATAATCTTCCTCATTCCTCAAATAATGTTGAATTGATTAAACAAGTAGATTTTGACCTAGAACACTGGAAAAAAGTACAAGAGGACTTTTATGCCCATAAATCTAGACAAGAGTTCTTTAAATCCTTTGACAGGAATACTGGGTTTTACCATAATTATGCCAATAAGAAGAAGCATTTTAACCATATAAGTGCACTGAAATTGGATAATGGGCAGTGAGTTAATGACAGAGCTGATCTCGAGACCTTATTGGTAAACCACTTCAGTTCTATAGGAACATGTTCTAATCCTTCTAGAAACCTTGAAATTCTCCATTGTATTGATTCTTGCATTTCAATTAGTAATAATCAAAATCTTATTAGACTCAGCTTACTAAGCAAGAGATCATTGATACAATTAACCAAATGACTCTTGACTGCCCTAGGGCCCGATGGTTTTCCCCCGTGGTTTTATAAAGAAAATATAGATCTCTTAATAGATGATGTTTGAAAATCATAACGCTTGATTCCAAACATCTCTTCAAAGAGATGAACCATACTTTTCTGTCTTTAATCCCCAAAACTAATAATCCCTCTAGTCCTTCTGATTTTAGACCTATTTCTTTGTGCAATTCTAATTACAAAATCATTTCAAAGATTCTTGTAAACAAAATGAAGCCACTTTTGAGTAAAATGATTAGCCTTTTATCAAAGTTACTTATGTCCCAGAATACATATTCAAGAGAATGTCATCATTGCTCATGAGTTGGTGCATACTATGAAAAGAAAAAGGAAAAAGGACAAATGGGGTGTCATGGGCCTTAAACTAGATATTTCTAAGGCCTTTGACAGAGTCGATTGGTCTTTCTTAAGAGACATTCTTCGATCTTTTGGGTTCTCTGAAAATTGGTGTGATCTAATACACCAATGTATTAGTTTCATTAGCATTTCCATCATGTTAAACGGTTCTCCTTGTAAAACCTATAGACCAACTAGGGTCCTCGAGATAGAGAGATCCCCTATCTCCATACTGCTCATCTTGGTAATGGAATCTTTCTCAAGTTACCTTCTCCATGCCGAAAATTGTCGCCTTATTCATGGTCCGAAAGTTACCAAGGAAGCGCCGAGTATTAGCCATCTTCTCTTTGCAGATGACTGTCTCATTTTTGCTAAACCTTCACATACGTAGCGGAAAACTTATTGAGTTTGATTAAAGATTTTAGTTCTGTTTCTGGTCAAGTGATTAATCTACAAAAGTCAGGCTATTTCTTTAGCAATAAGGTTCACCCTGACCATGCGGTTTCACTCATAAATGAACTTTAAAGTTAAAAAGATTGCTTTAGATGAAAAATACCTAGGTATTCCTCTCTTCATATCTGGATCTAGAACTGATTCTTTTAATTATCTCAATGAACACTTTGATAAAATAGTAGCTAAGTGGAAGGGAAAACAATTTAACCAGGCAGATAGGTCTATCATGGTTCTAATGTGTTAAAAAGTTCTCATATTTATCATATGAACACCTTCATTATCCCCGATAGTATTATTAATAAAGATGGAATCTTCTCAAAGAGACTTTTGGTGGGGTAAGTCTAGTCCCTCGGGAGGAATCTACTTAAGGGGTTGGCCACGTATTTGTACCCATAAATATCGTGGTCTTGGATTTCGTAACCTTAAACATGTCAATCTCTCTCTCTTGACAAAAACTGCTTGGAATGTTATTCATAAACTTGATTCTCTGTATGTAATCATTCTGAAATGCAAATATTTTAAAAATTGTCATCCTATTCACAACCCCAAAAAGGCTGATATTTCTTGGGTATGGAGGAGTATTAGTCGTGCTCTGAATGTTATCATGCATAGTTCCATTTGGGAAGTTAGGAACGGGGAATGTATTTCTTCTTTTACTGATAATTGGATACCAAATGCTAGTGAGCCTAGGTTTGTCTCAAATCCCAATCCTAATATTACTGTTGCTGCTTTCATTGATGAAGAAACTAAATGTTGGAAACCTGAGCTTGTCAATGCTTTCTTTACACCCTTAATGCTAGGAAAATTCTAGACATTAGATTACCTTTATCAGAGTTGACAGACTTATTTGGCCACATACAAAAAATGGCATGTTTTCTAAGTTAAATCTCGCTTATAAAATCATCTCTCGGTCAAAATGCTTTTATGTCTAATCCTCAGAATAGTAAACCTTTTTGCAAATCCCCCGTGGAAGCTTCCTATCTTACCAAAAGTTTAACTTTTCGCTTGGAAATGTCACGAAAATATCCTCCTCAAGTAAATCATGGATTAATAGATATTCTAATAGTCATGATTCTTCTTGTAACATGTGCAATTTGGGTATTCTTCAAACTCCCGAACATATTATTCTACATTATGAGTTCTCAAGGTATGTATGGGCTCTTACTCCATATGACATTATTGAAGGGACTCAACCTCCAATATTAACTTGCAGGAATGGATTAGTAGATGGCTCTCTGATGATAGTCTGAAATCTAAAGCAGGGGCTATTTTTTTCTATTGCCCTGAGCATTTGGAAAGAGAGATGTTCTTGCACTTTTCAGAAAAGAATCTTAATCATCATGCTACGAGATAGACTTGCACTTAAGTTAGTCGTTGATATTGAAACATACTTAAGCAATCATGTTCCTCGTGATAGAAGTAGGAATGCTACTCTAGAGGAAAATCTTAGTAATGTCATTAGATGTTTTCCGATAAATCGTCATATAATTGCAGTGATGCATCCTTTGACAAGAACGCTAATTTATCCGGCATTGGTCCAGTTATGAATGATTCAACACGTTCATTCCTTGGCTGCAAGATCAAAGCTAGAAATGTAAGGAATGCCGAGGAAGGAAAGCTTTGGCTTTACTTGAAGCGGTAAAGTGGGCGAAAGCGAAAGGACTAGGGAAAGTTTGTTTTGTCGTTGATGCTAAAATAGTCATTGATTATTTCAACTCTAATAATAACCAATTATTTTGGTATAATAATTCATTCTTATATGACCGCGAACTATTATTTCCAGCTTTTAACTTTGTTAAATTCCATTTCCAAGAAGGAATCATATTGTAATTGTTGATCATGAAGCAAAGTATAAAGCATAAGAGAAGGTCTAGAATCTCTGAGAATGGATAGGTTATTATATCCCCGAATTTCTCAATTCTACTATGTAATCTTATTCCTCCAAGAATACAAGTATTTTTTCTAGCAAAAAAACATAAGAAAAATTAGGTTTCTTTACCATTTTGACTTTTTAAACGACAAAAAGAAAATGGTCATAAGTTGACTTAAAACAGATTTACCCGTTCAATTAGTACTCTCAGAAACTTCCACACATAATCCTCCTAACCAAAACAAATATGGGAATTTATGATCCTCCCATTTTCCTATCAACGGAGAGAACTTGAAGCCAAAATTTGAGATACACAGTCTTTCAGATCCTTACAAGGGCTATCCATCCAACATTTGTTCTTTTGGTTTGTGATTGCGAGTTTCCCTACACTCACCCTAATGAATATACACAATTATTTGCTCAAACCTCGAAGAACGATCACCAAATCTTTATTAATTTCTTTTGCGAATCTTACAAGAATGATAAGAATACAATGAAATAAGAATTACATCGGACTCTCTCTCTCTCTTTGATTTCTCATTATTCTCCTAAAAAGATCTCCCCTCTCAATTCTACTTGTCCTTTATATAGGATATTACATAATGGATGATAGCTAAGCCAACCTTTATTTTCGGATCGGTCTACATCATTCTCGCAAGCTTACAAAGGGTTTCTTCGCATATGTTCTTCAATCTCGCAAAGTCTTCACACTTTCCTTGTGATTAGGCTTGTCATCTACTACATCATTCCTCAAATAGTTTGTACTGGTCTTCGCAAACATTGGTCGGTTAAACTTTCGCTGAGACATTGCCGTTGCGAGATTATACTCATACATCTTGCCTCTTCTCATGTCTTCTCTATGAAGAGAAAGATATGAGAACCTCTAATTCATAATGCCGCAGCCGCTTATCTTTCTCCCTTCTCTTATACATACAAGACTCCGTATTTTATGCAGAATGAACTACACATGTCTTTTCAACCATCTATTTCTTGACACGTCTTTTATAACACTGTTTTAGGTAATTCAGCATCATTTGTGATTTAGCATGGCTGATTTATCTTTAATTCTCCTTCTATATGTCTTCTTCGCTCTTCTTTCTTTTCTTTTGCTGCATATTATCGCAGCATAATTTGACGTTATTTCATGAGTTAAAAAATTGTACTCATGCCTTTGTTTCTTTCTTTTAATCTTTACTT
>JAJJWW010003938.1:0-50049 GCA_023531295.1 Papaver armeniacum
AATCCACCATCAACACCGGTTACCAATTTCATTTCAATATAGCTTGTGATCGGTTACACCTTGATTTCCAATGTAACTCGTGACCGATTACAACTAGCTATATAATATAGGCTATGACCGGTTATACCATAAATCTCAACAAGTTAAGATAGGTCATACCTTGTCATCTTATATTGGTCACTCAAAAGATATTCAATGAAGAACCTGACTAATCATGATTTCCTTTCGATTATTAAACAAGTTCATATATGTAATTCCTTTAAACAAATGTTATAAAACATTGTTTCCTAGGGTGAAATCACACCTCTATAATGCACACATAATCCAACAAATATATATACAATATACTATGTCAATGTCGCATTTACGAAGTTCCAAAAGATAAGTGTTTATACTTCATAATATGTTTCCTTGATACTTTGATCATACTGTTATGACCAAGTCTTATCACTAGAGTATTATATACAAATATATACAGCTTCGCATGCTATGTTTTCAATATAGCATGACTTGAAAGATACGTTAGGAATGTAAACAAGATCAAGTCAATATTACTAACCTCAAGAGGAAGGATGATGTCGTCGTTGTAGTGGTTACTTCTTCTCATTCTTCAGTTCTTCGGAGTAATACTTGTACGTCTCATCATTCCTAGACTTTCTAGTCTAACCTAAACGAAGCTGACTCTAGTATTTAATCAAGCAACTCTAGATGAGCTCTGATACTAAAATATGACAACCAAACTGGACATACCAACGCTTGGTGGGTTCAACCGAGATATGCTCTAACAAAGTATCAACCTAGTATATACATATAAGAACCAAATTCCGACAAAAACAAGTCTTGTAATATACCTTTTAAGATACGAATATTTGAATAAATTTTATAGGTTCTACATAGTCTTTCAGGTTCTAAAATATGTCTAGGTTGTTTAACATACTACTTGTGATATTTCTATTATAAAGATAAACCATTATAATGTGAAAAAGAAATAGCACAAGACACCAAATTTTTTGTAAACGAGGAAAACTACAATGTGCAGAACAACTTTAGGACCTAGTCTATAACTTGAACACCACATTTTATTAAGCCTCTACATACACTACCCTACTATTGGAATTCAAACTGAAATGTAGTTGAGACCGAATCAAACCTATGAGTAATCAGCTCCAGTTGAGCTCCTTTACGTCTCATGGATCTTGCAAGACCGTACGTAACACAATTCCCCTAAATGACGCCCTTTACATACCTAAGAGTTGCTTCAACCTAAGTGAAGATTTTTTTTAGCTATTATGCCTTTAACAGATAGCCTATTTGATTTTATTTTGGAAAGATATTCAATCAAGGTATGTAAAATATACTTATGAGGGATTTTCAACAAAAGAAGATATCAAGCAAACTCAACAATTAAGATAACTTACTCTCTTCAAAAGTTATAGATATGCCTAATTGATTCTACCTCACAATAACAATCTAAATAAATCAAACCAGAAGTGATTCAGATATCTATCTTGTGGAATCACGAAGTCTAAGACGAAGAGTACTTTGTGATTTTTATCTATATTGTTCCTGATCTATAGTTCAGATACTAAGAAAAATCAATAAGAACAAGATCAGAATAACAAAGATATGTTAGGTAAAAGATAGCCTGGTTGGGATTCATAATCACTTAGTGAAGTCTTTCGAATTCGTAACCTAATACAGCTCCACCAAATGAAACCTAGGTTTTAGAGGACGACTCTAACCGCAAGTAAGACACAAAAGTGCCAGGATTGAGATTCTAGTGTGCAGGGGGTCCTCTAGTTATATTGATGAACATGGTTTGATAGCTTATAAACAATGCTAAGTTCATGAACTAGTTTCAACGTTTGCGAATTACTTTGTCAGCGTAAGCTTAACTTCTCCATATAGATTGATTGTAAGCACGTGAGATATTTTCCTTGAATCACATATAAGAAATGTGCAAACACAAGTTATACGTTATGCACCAAGTGGTTAGCCCAAGAACAATAGTTAAGTAGTTCTGGAACCGACAAGCATAAAATGAGTATGATCTCACGAGTCCGAAATCATTTAGTGAACTTTCCAAAATAGTTTGTGAATAAAAAGTCGTCTCGTAGCTCGAGACCCATTTGTATTTGATAAGTTCACCAACTGTCCAAAAAAGTTTGTGTGCTCAAATACAAAAAAAATATCTATGAGCCTTTCAAAATCAACCAGTTCGCCAACTGCATAAATCAGTTCGTGTACTATTGAGAGAAAAAATATCTAGGAATATCTCAAAATCGACCAGTTCGCGAACTGACAAAATTAGTTCGTGTAGCGAGTTAATTGAGATTTAATCTTCAAGACTTTTATTTATAAGTTCAAGTTCGCGATCTAAGTAAAATAATTTGTGAATATAAGAACTAACTTGACTACTCATTATTGCTTGAATTCGTCTTTGTAGTGTGCATCATAATACTAAAGTCATACGACATGTTTTAGTAGATAGAATGGTTGATAATATGCATAGATAGGATAACCAGTCTTCACATACCTATGTTGATGAAGTTTTCATTGACGTTGTTGGTCTTTAGTTTTCAAGGTCGATTAGTGAATTCTGATACTCAACTACCAAGCTCTATTCCTAGTCCGACACTAAATCTAGTACACCATAAATCAAGATGTAGCTTTGATCATCTAAATTTGATAACAAGCTTGACATACAAACATTTGTGATTTGACCGAGCGATGCTCTAACAGATGTCGGAAATAACCTTATGCAACACACACAATTTTCCAAGGGATGGTTTGTGTGGTTACATAAAACCTCTTTTTATAGTGAATAACAAGGGGTAAGTTTCTTAGAATTCAAGCCACATTGTCTAGGAAAAGAATCATCAGAAACATGACTAAAATAGCATAAAAACACGTTTTTTGTGGTTTAGTTCCCGAACTGTCATTAAAAGTTTGTGTACAATTTTCTATTCACGAACTGAACCTTTTGTAGTACGTTTCAACTTTAATATCACTCATAACTTCTTTGTTATAACTCATAATTGACTCGTCCGTTTCATCCTTTCATTCATTATAACATGGAGACATTCCAAGGTCAATGGTTATTCTCACTAAAGTATTATTCTCAAAACTCCTCGGGTGTATGTACAAAAGTATATTTTCCATTATAAAAAATATTCTAAAGAGTGAGCACTTTGTGTCGATAGATAAAGAGGTGATATAAACAAGAGAATCAAGTATTTGTCACTAACCTTAAAAGAAGTTCTCCATAGATGTCTTCGTGAGTCTTCAATCTTCAATGTCCAAGGATACTTTTGATTTTGTATTCTACTACCTAAACCTAATCTAGTACGAAACTGACATAACAACGCCATTAAGTTCAACCGAGCAATGCTTTAACATAGTTTATGATGTAATTACCTTTATTTGTACTTGGTTGAGTACATCAAGTTTTTCAGTATTTTCTTTATGATTTTTGTGAAACTTGCACTTTTCACATGACGCATGCTCAAATATGTATTATTGATTGAGATATTGCCTTCATCTCAAGCTTGTGTTGCGCGTTCATGGCATATTGGCCCAGAACTGAAACTGCACCATCATGGTGCATCACAAAAGTGGGATACTATCCAAGAGAGAAATTTTTACCACTATGGTGTTATTCACATGTTAAGCATTGGTCTAGAATTGAAATTGCATCACTATGGTGTAATTTCCAAAACTCGTTGTTGTGAAAGCAGGTAGACGTGGCAGATAACCATCCTCCCCCCTTTTCAATTTGTAGAAATGTCAGTAAGACATATACGGGGAATGGGTGTTGGTTGAAGGTGAATTAAGGGTAAATGCACGAATAAGTTATAAAGCTTAGCCGATAAAGTATGTATTATGCAAAAACATCACTATGGCGCGTTGGTTGATCGAGAGTGCATCATGATGCGTAGCCATTATCATTGTTGCGTTGCTAAACCAAGAATGCACCACTATGATGCATTCTGACAGAAAGGTTTATGATGCATTGTCTTGTGCATCATTTGTAAATGAACTTTTGGCCTATATGAACTAGGCTTTGCTTGGCTTTGGCCCTGGCCTTGCAAAATGAGCTGGCTTTAATTGATAATCCTGACATGGATGAACTGTGCTATATGCTTGATGCCTTCGATCTACAGAGTAAGGTACGTAGGCAGGCGCAATGAGTTGCGGTATTTGTGGTCCAACACTAGTTTTTCGCTCATATCATCTAATTGCAAGGTGATTTCGATATTATGGTAATTCATATCATCTGACTCGGCAAAGCGAGGAAAATATGATTGTTGCCATATTGATAAGGTAGTTTTCAATTCCTTAGATGCTCATACGTCCTATCAAACCATTCAACATGGACATGCACCAAATGCATATCAGAAAATTCCAGGAAAGGAAACTAAACCGGTATGCAAGTTTGGAGAGCCTACATAGGCCACTTACATCATGAGAACAATCAAATCAAGATACGATGAGCCCGACTGATACACCCTTGATACGAGCAAGATTGGTGTATGCTTTCAGATCAATGTCGAAGCGAAGTGAGGAAGCCAAAAATAGGCTTGCAATGGCTCATGTACAAGTCGCATATAGCATATACCTGGACATGATTCAGAAGTCAGCGGTGCATGCAAGAATGTACCGGCGTTATCCTTTATAACCTTGAACCTGTCGCTGAACAAGGGTAAGTTGGAAAAGTGTGGAAGCTACGTTTAAGGAGTCATAATTGCAAAACATGCTTGAAAAGGCAAATAAGGGTGCATTTTACGTGTGAGAAGTGAAGCTTTTAGACCCCGTCACAATGTTACGAGTGGCGCATTAGAGAGTTCAACTTGCTTGGCGGCTTGGTTCCGCAGGCGAAATTTGTCGATCTGTTATCCGTACTTTTTGTATGACACATTCTTACAGATTCATCATTGAATGAGGTGATGCTTTCATATCAATCTTATATTGCGCGTACAGGGAAAGTTAGTCCAGAACAAAAGTTGCACCATCATGGTGCATCACAATAGTGGGATGCTGGCCAAGAGCGGAATTGCACCACTATGGTGCAATTCACAAGTTGATTATTGGCCTATAATTAATATTGCACCACTGTAGTGTAATTTCTGAAATTCTTTGTCGCGAAAGCAACAAATTGGTATATGACCATCCTCTCCCCTTTTTTACACAGTATAAATGCCAATAAGACATATATAGTATAAATGCCAATAAGACATATATAGGGAAGGGGTGTTAGTTGAAGGTGCATTAAATGGGAATGCAACAATAAGCTATAAAGCTTAGCAGGTAAATAAAACATGATGCGAAAACATCATTACAACATGTTGGTTACTCGAGAGAGCTTCATGATGCGTAGGCGTCATCGTTACTGCGTTGCAAAACCAAGAATATACCACTATGATGTATTCCGACTGGAAAAGTATGTGATGTATTATCTCGTGCATCAATTGCGAAAGACTCGTCAACTTATACAGACTAAGCTCTTCTTGGATTTGGCCTTGAAACATGTGTTGCCTGTAGTTGCTAGTCTCGATTGAAAAGGAATGGGTACCAAATACACCCTCCAACTTTTTCGTTCGGAAAACTGTATATACATACTTGTCGCAATCAGTGGTATAAGTCAATAGGTAAGACATGTACCTGAACTGTAAAAAAAATTTACATGGACTATCTCAAAAATTTACATGAAGAAAAACCTACTATGTACCCGAACTGCATATGAAGCGAATTCCAAAAAGAAAAGTCTTGTAATCTATATTTCAAGAAACAAATTCATTAGAATAAATCTTGTAGGTTCTGAACAGTTTGAGATTGAAAAACTGTTTAGGTTGTTTATCGTACTACTTGTGATATTTCTATTATAAAGATAAACAATATAATGCGGAAAATAAATAACACAAAATACTAGAAATTTTTTTACCAATGAAAACTGCAATGTGCTGAAAATCTTGGGACCTAGTCCAGAACTTGAAAATCGCACTATATTAAGACGTAACAAAAGCTAGCCTACTATCAGACTTCAGAATGTAGTTGAGACCGAATGACCCTATGATGAATTCAGCTTCAGTCTTGCTTATTATGTCTCTTGCACATCGCAAGACCGTACACACTTGATTCTCCTAGTTGACGTCCTTTACAGATCTATGAGTTTGCTTCAACTTAAGTGAAAACTTTTAACTATTCTGCCTCTAACAGATAGCCTATCGATTTTCTTTAGAAAGATATTCAATCGGTAATGAGGATATGTTTTCTTATGAGGGATCTTCAAGATAAAAAAAGATATCAAACAAAACTCAAACAATTAGGTAGCTTACTCTTTTCAAAAGTGATAGAGATGCCTAATCGATTGTAGCTCACAAGAAAAATGTAAACAAATCAGATAATGATTTAGATATCATTTTTTTGTGGAATCACAAAGTTTGAGACAACGAGTAATTTGTGATTTGTATCTATTTTATTCCTGACCTATAATTCGAGAACTACAACAATAAATAAGAACAAGATCAAGATAACAAAGATATATCAGGTAAAAGATAGTTTAACACAAGCTTCACAAATCCCTTAATGAAGACTTTAAAATGTGTAACCTAATACAGTTTAACCATAGTAAATCTATGTTTTTAGGGGACAATTATAGCCACAACTAGGACATAAAAGTTCCAGGATTGAGATTCTGGTGTGCAGGGAATCCTATGTTTATATTGATGAACAAGGATTGGTAGCTTACAAACAAAGCTGAGTTCGTGAACTTATTTCCATGTTTACGGATTACTTTGTTACCAAGCAAGCTTCTTTCCCAAATATATTCATCACGTAAGCATGTGAGAAGTTTTCCTTGAATCACAAAGAAGAAACGTGCATCCGTTTGTTAGTCGAAACACGTTGTGCACCAAGTGGTTAACCAAACAATAGTTAAGTCGTTCAGGAACCTACAAACATAAGTTGGAGGATAATAACTCTCAAGATAAAAACAGTTCATGAACTATCCAAAACAGTTCGTGAATGTTTTTTCATCTCGGAGTACATGAACCTTTTGTTTTCATAAGTTCATGAACTCTCCAACTCTGTCCATGTAATCAGATACAAAAAGTATCCATGAACCTCTTAAAATCGACCAGTTCCCGAATTATGCAAACCAGTTCGTGTAATAGTGTTAAGAATTTAGTCGATAACTTGACTGATCGATTAACTGATATTGAAGGTCGCGCTAGAAAGAGGCACGTGGAGCCAATGACCAAAATCTAAATCTGATCTTACTTGATCGAGTGAAAGCATTTGAAACTAAGCTTGCTTAAATGCTAGTTTCAATGGATGGCGTAACTAAGGAGTGTGGCGATCTGACGGGTCAAGTTGGAATTGCAAAATGACCGTGTTCACGGATTCAATCACTGAGCTCAATGCTGAGAAATGCATTAATTTTGAGAAGGGCGGTGGGAACTACCAACATCATAACTGGTGAGATTTTGCGAAAGTACAAGTCCTTGAACCAAGAGCATTTTCTGGTGCAAGAGATGCAAAAGAACTGAAAAACTTTCTATTAATGAACATCACACACATGGCAGAGTAAGGGGATGGATTGGAGCGATTATAAACAAGGTTTATAAACTTTTTTGTCACTTCCAAACCATCGAGTACAAGTGTAGCATCAATTGTCAGACAACACAAAAGCATAGCTGTTGAAAAACATATTAGCGGTTATGGAAACTGCCTAGGGACAAATGTTTGCCCATAGGCTGTGCAATCAGTTGCACATGAGTTTGGCACTGCTCCAACATTATAAATAGGCTAGAGATTGATAAGTCCAGTAATCTTCATTTTGTAAAAAAAAAACCTCTGTTAGCAGAATTGATAGTTAGGCTCTGTTCAGAGTGAATAAGCTTCCGGTTTTGTACCAATTTTGTTATCTTCCCCTTATGCAATGAAAAGGATTCAGTTTGTATGGCCCTTTTGTTTATTATTTTACCGTTTCTTAATCTCGTGAAGCTAATTAACATGACAAACCCTCTTATGCAGTATGGAACGCGACAAGAGTTGAGAGTTCTAAGTTTTCGGTTGCCAATCTGTGAGATTGTTACTATTTGCACTTGCAGTGTAAACTATTTGCACTTGTAGTTGTAGTATAGGCTGAAGCATTAGTGGCTCATAGAATTGCGCATGCCGCATAGAAGTTATAGAATCACCGTGTTGCCGGTTACAGGCCCAATAAATTTGCAGAGACATTTTAAGGCGACACACGGGAACCGTGGGATAAAACCCCCGTTCGGTCTGTGTTAGGTAAAGTGCTATTCCCATTTCCCCAAGCCTGGCGCCTGAAATAGCTTTACTTCGCGAAATGTGAAAACCTAGACTCTTTCTCAAATTCATCTTATTTGGTATGTAATCAGCCTTCAGACATCGATCCGAAGCTGCTACATTTCTGCCATTTATTTATGTACGGTGCGGACTTGAGGTATTTCTTTCCCCCTCTCTCTTTTAACCTAGGAACAAGATTTTGGATTACATGATACTTCTTAAACCCTATTTTATGTTTCTGAGTGATCTGAAAACAGTCGAATGATTCCGATTTAGAGTACTGAACAGTCCATACATACCGTTTATTTGATTATTTTGTGTATGTGATTTTCTAGGTTTCATTTTTTACTCTGAGTAAACAAATTGATACACATAAACCATGGAGGAAGAAACAAGTAATGTGCCCATCTTATCTGATGATGAAAATAATGGAAAAGATAGAATTAGCAATTTACCGGACGGTCTAATTCATCATATCTTATCTTTTCTTGATATGACATATGTACTCCGAACTAGTGTTTTGGCAAAAAGATGGAGGTATTTTTGGACCTCTCTATCTACTATAAACCTTAAGTCTGATTTGTGCAAATTTTCGGAAAGTGAACATGAAAGATTTAATTTTGTGGATAGAGTACTCATGCTTCGCGACAGCTCTGATATAAAAAAGTTTCATCTTTATTGGAGTCAGCGTGATCCTGAAATTGCAACTCGTGTTAACACATGGATCCTTGGTGCCGTAAGTCGAAATGTTCAAGATCTCCATATTAGCTTGTCTCTATGGGAATATCAAAAGTTTAAGTTTCCTCAATCCCTCTTCTCTTGTAAGTCGCTGACAAAGTTAAGCTTGGATTTGGGTCTTAGTTTTGACTCTACCATAAGTCTACCTAAATCAATGAATTTTCATTTACCTATGCTTAAATATTTGAAGCTGTCTGGTCTTTCAATTTCTAAGAGAGAATTAACTACTAAACTCTTTTCTAGCTGCCCAGTTCTGGAATCCTTGATCATAAAAAGATGTTGTGTCAATTTGGATAATGTGTATGCTACTAAACTTAAGTACTTCAAAGTGAAGAGCAATGATTATGGTTCACAAGAAGGTAACATGATTCGGTTATATGCTCCAAATCTTACTTCATTTATTTGCGGAAGTTGTTTGTCACATAACTATGCCCTAGAGAGCCTTTCTTCTCTTGTAACTGCTGATTTTAGGATGACGTTACAAGACAATGATGAGGATTATGATTCCTATCTAACGGATTCTGCTGAGTGCAAAAAACACATTTCGCAAAGTATGATGAACTTGCTGAGAGGAATTCATAATGTGAAAGATTTAATTTTACCAGATTGCTTCCTTCAAGTACGATTCTTTTCTTAGACTCTTTTACTCAAAAAATAGATTGCGCAGTTTCTAAAATGTGTTATAGCATACAACATGATTGAACTCAAGCTTCTCCTATTCGCATGTGTATGTCCAGGTTATCTCAGGAGCTTCTAAATTGTTAGAATGTCAATCACCTCAGTTATCTAATTTACGAATTTTGGAGCTACAAACATACCTTCGGAAAAACTGCTTTCCTGCAATAGCATATTTACTCAAGAATTCTCCTAAACTTGAATCCCTTTACATCCACATAAACAAGGTAACCAAACTGATATATTATATATTTATTCTTTCAGCTCTCAACATGAATGCCACCTTATTGCATTTTTTTTTCTTCATTTTTTCATTATCAGGATTATTCAGATGAGCCTCTAGTATATCCATTCTGTGATGAGGTAAATAACTCATATACTTCACGTTTCTTGCTAGCTCCACTTTTTATTTTGTTTCATTCTATTATATTATATTATACCATGGCCTGTTTCAAACACTACTTACAGTGCTACTTTCAACTGTTATTTTGTGTGTGTTGTCCTAGATGATTTCTGATCCACAAAATATAGGAGATGATTGGGAAACAGAAGTATCATTGCCATGCATGATGCATCACCTGAAGTTTGTTAAGCTTATACCTGTCCAAGGTCGCATTAATGAACTCAAGTTTCTGGAGCTTTTGTTAAGGAATGCAGCAGTCTTGGAAAGAGTGATTCTTTGCTGTGAGTGGGGTCCTGGTAAGACAACGACAAGGTTGACGAATTTCAGTGAGAAGCTACATTCATTTCCAAGAGTGTCTTCAGCTGTCACATTTATGTGCTTCTAGGAGGGTGGTAAGGTGGGAGGGAGTGAAGGCCCAAGCAATGGTCATCAGTCATTGTGTCTATCTGCCCAATTTCGAAGAGCTTCCTTCAGCCCAGGCTCTGTTTCTGTGTTTTTAAGTTTTGTGCGGGAAAAGTTCACTTTCTTTATTCTTCTTTTTTAATGAATCTAGTCAGTTTCAGTTTATGGTTTGACATCTCTTGGTGATGGTCAATAACCTGGAATAGATAATATTTCGTGTATCCTCTTATTGCTCCGAAACAATACACGGGATATGTTCCTTGGTTAAAAGGTTAAAGGTTTTCTTCAGTTCTGTGTTTGTCGCCAGGAGAGTTACAGCATGTTTGTTTTTTCCTCTATATAAATAGAGGGTTCTACATAGAGGTTTACCTCTACATCTATATAAATATCACTATATAATGTCTCTTAAAATCATGTTTGTTTGTCCACAATCTAATAACTCTATATTGTGTACCCAATTTTATATGTTTCTCATTTTACCCTTATATAATTCAAAAAATCTATGAAGATTCATTACAACCAAAGATGTTCAAAAATTCCAAAAAAAAAAGTATTAGAAAAATACAACCAAAGATGTTCACTTTTTCTGAAACGGGACGAAAGTATCACTTTTTTTGAAACGGCAAAATATCACTTTTTTTTGAAACGGAGCAAAAATATCACTTTTTCTGAAACGAGCGAAAGTATCACTTTTTCTGAAACGGGGCAAAAAATCACTTTTTCTGAAACGGGGCAAAAAATCAATTTTTCTGAAACGCAGCAAAAATATCACTTTTTCTGAAACAGGGCAAAAAATATCACTTTTCAGAAACGGGGCAAAATATCACCTTTTCTGAAAAAAGGCAAAAGTATCACTTTTTCTGAAACGGGGCGAAAAAATCATTTTTTCTGAAACGGAACTGTTGATGGTGGATTTTCATTTAAGATTAAAATTGTAAAAGCCAGAAAATTATGCGCTAACATCTTGTAAAAGATAAAGCCATTAATAAGTGTTGAATACTTCTTCACTTTACTAATTCACCTAGAATGGAGCATGTGACAATAATCCCATTATGTGAATTAAATACACGAAATTCATCCAGGTTGGAGCATGTAGCAACAATCCCATATACCCTGTGAATTTATAGCATTATTAATTAATGCGTAAGCAGCCTTGTATTTCCTGTACTCATTATCAGTGCGGCATGACGACCGAGTGTTGCTCTCTCAGCAGAGCAACACGAACCTCCAAGCATTATAATGAAAGCATGTACGAAATACCCGTACAAGATGCAACTCTCGGTGTGTTATACTAGCCCGATTGAGCAACTCTCGGTGTGTTATACTAGCCCGATTGAGCATCCAGATCGTCCGTATCGATCGGAAATGATCTCGATCATCCAACTTCACAAAGCATGATTGGATGGCCCGGATCAATTCCATAACCCCCAAGCGGTATGGAATATTCGCTGCCGAACCAACGTGGACCCCGCATGGTCGGCCTCCCCAAAAGATTGGCATAGCTTGCCAAAACGTCCAAACCAGAGCGGTATGGGAGGAAAACCCTAAATTAGGGTTTGCGGCACATTACATGTGTCACAAAACAGTCTCAACCATCCATCTTCGCAGGTATAGATGGAGGGTGTAGTTGTAGATTCAAAAGGCCCATGATAGGTGTAGAATACACCTAATTTACTATCTAGTAGTTTATGCTTTCTTTGCTATTTTTCGTGTAAATTATGTATTTTACGCTTGTTTTGAGTTTTATAGCTACTTTGGAGTCGCACGGAAGAAAAGAAGAAGAAATCACCTAATTTGAGCCAAAAGGGCGAAAAGGTCATTTTACAGGGGATTGATATGGAGCTCGGCCAAGGTTAAGGGGCAACCCTATTTGAAGGAGTACTAAATACAGATCGGCTAAGGATAAGGGAAAACCCATTTAAGTGTTAAAGGCATCCGGTTAATACTCGAGGCACCTATGTAAATTAGCTTGGCATGATATTGGTTGGCCCATATTAGAGCCCAGTCGGATCCAGTTTTCTTATAACCTAAAAGTGAGTTATCCCAATCATTTATTCAACCCAGTAACAGAAATTGAGAAAGAAAAAAAAGAGACAGCGTTTCTTGTAAGAGATTCAGGAGCTCAGAGAGGAAATCGAAGACGAGTTCGTTGTGAGCTCGGGGATCTTGAATCAGAACGACGGTGGCGCTACTAACAACCAGAGCCGAGAAGATGAAATGGTTTCTTTGTTGGAGTGCGAGGGAATCGGTGAGAGAAGCGGATCGATTGAGAAATTGATATTCGATCCGTAAGATCTTTTGCCATGAAAGAAAAGCTAGGGTTCAATTAGTTCAACGAGAGAGAAGGAATCGATGATATAAGATGAACACGATGTTTAAAGAAGACAGATGCAACGAGAGAGGGTTTTGGCATACGGTTTGAATCGAACCAAGAGATTGAGAAATCGGGGAGTGAAGGCTTTTGGGTTTTAGCAAGAATTACTCGGGGAGGAAGAAATCGAAGATGGGTTCGGTGGTGATGTTGATATGACCGGTGGTCTTCTTTGCTTCGAGGATTGAATCGGATGGATTGAAATGGGTTCGACTTATTCGGGGATTTAAGAAGATGATTGAGGTGGTGAAGGTGGATTGAAATTGGGTTTGTGTTGGTAATGGTACTGGACTCAGTGGAGATGGCTGCCGAATAGCTCAGAGATGAAGAAATTAAGGTTTTAAAGGGGATTGAAGGAGCTGAGCTTGCGTTTTAGTGAGAAATTGATCTTGCTATTGAAGAAGCCGAGGTCTCGAAGCTGGAGATGAAATTTGATTGTCTGTTCTTTGCTATGGGTTTGTGGACTGAAGGAGTTTGAAGTCGCAATGGGTTCAATGGAGTTTGAAGTACAGTAAAAGAGAATGAAGCGCAATTGGAAGATTGAAGCAAGTTTGAAATGGTTGAAACTAGATGTATGTATAGGTTTGTCACAGAGGCTGAAGAAATTAGGCTGAAGTTGGCACGGAAAGTCTCAAGCACCGAAACTCGGCCAATTTTCCCCTCGACGAGTCAACTCGGTGCGGTGATGGCCAGATTAGATGACCGATCCGAAGAACAGATCCTTCCTGTGACTCAATTTGAGTAAGGCCAGAGTAAGAAGGCGACAGGACCACGACTCGACCACTTTCGGATCGATGGCCAGGAGTAAGCCAACGAGTTAAAAGGCGACTCGATCGACTCGCCATCCGGCTTGACTTTCCTTGACCTTTGACTAACAGTTTGGTGACGGTTTGACTTTTTGACCGTTAGTCCTAACGGAGGAGCGGCGGAATATTCCGTCGAATATTCTCCGACGATGAGAAATTTTGGTGGCCGTAACAATGACGTTTCCGACCAAATTCGGCCACAATCCCAGTTTTCCGGCGAGCAAAAAAAAAATCCCGAATTTTCTATGGATTTCTCTCATGGGTGTGAAGACTTGGGCTAGGAATTGGATGGAGGTGGACTCAAATTTGGAAAGAGAAGGTGAAGAGTTGAGAAAAGCTTGGAATTGGAAATTGAATTGCAAAAGAATAAGGATTCTATTCCTTGGAAGAATTGGAGAATATTGAAGCCTATAAATAGAGAAGTTTTCTACAACTTCTATACATCTCTCTCTACATCTTTTACACACATCTCTACACACACAATTCTTTTCTTTTCTTATTCTTTGTGTGAACTTTTTAACATGAGTAGTTAATTTTATTGATTGAGGATGAATTCCTAGTTCTTAATATGATTTGAGTTTTTGTTTTTAATTCTATCTTGAAGTTCTTCACATGATTATCGTTTGTTTTTACTAATAGGAGTGATCTTAAAGACATTCATGATTGATTGATAGATTGTTTAGAATGCATGCTAAATTGATTTGTTAGTTTAATCTAATGCTAGTGAAAGTTAGGAGATAAGTAATCGTTTCTTGACTCTTTACATAAGTAGCAAACACGAGACCTTGCGGAGGGATTCCGTGGAGCAATTGTGTGTAGAAACAACGCTAGAAAGTGAACCAAGCGAACCGAGTTTAACTACTAGTACTAAACCTAAATTCATAAATCTTAATGCATTCTGGGAATTACATCTTGTAAGCGGACCTCAAGGTGGTTCTTTTGAATAGAATCTGATAACTAAGCGGACACATTACTCGGTGAAATTAGGGATTTTGGGGCTAGCTAAGCGGACCTGCTATCCTACGGTTGGTGATAATCTGTGACTAATAACAAGTGGAAAAGAACATAACTTGATTCATTATTTTGCAACGACGAAGGATTCCTTGATCTCGTTTCTTTTATTGCTTTCAACTTTATCTTTTAATTGCTTTGTTTATTTTCTTTTGTTTTTTTTACACCCCCCTTTCGTGACAACTTTTACAACTAGAATCTCGTGCTCCTCGTGGGATCAACCTTGACTGCCCTATATTACTTGTTAATTAGGTAGTAAAGTATTAATTAATTTGTTGTGGTTACGACACGCATCAAATTTTGGCGCCGTTGCCGGGGAGCAGCGGATGATTTTAGTTGTTTTTATTTTTCTTTTTGCTTTATACTTGCTTTGTTAGATTCTATTCCGTATCTAACTTAAGTTTTTGAATCTTATTTCAGGTATCGGTTTTCCAATGTATGGTGGACAAGAGCAAGCATATTACAACAATCAATACGGTTTTCAACCTCAACATTATGGCAACTTCCAACCATCCATAGGATACAATCAAAACCAATCTTTTGGCTATGATCAAATTCCTACAGAACCTTATGGATATTCTCATACATATCAACAACCTTATGACGGGTATGTAAGTGGACAATCGCAAGGATGGGAGGATAGTTTTGTTTATGATCAGAAATTCTCTAGTTTTGCAGATAAGATGTTGGCCATGATTGGGGATCTTCAACATCTTCAACAAAAGATGCAAGAATCACATCGAGAAATTCAAAGGAATTCGGAGAAAATATACGAACAAATTAATAAACCTTTGGAGACTTTTGATGACGCTAGTGTAGATTACTCAAGCCTTGATCTTAATAATGATCAATCACCTATTCAAAAGGACGAGCTTGAGGAAGATGCATTTATTGCTTGGCAAAAATTTCTTAAGGAAAGATGGGAGTCCGCGGAAGTGTATGAATGTTCCGACAATGAGGAAGTTATTCCAACTCCGGATCATAATAACGATCCTTCACCTATTCAAAAGGAGGAGATTGGGTGTGACTTACCTATTGTTGTAAACGAAGTAACACCCGCACAAGAAGATCTTACAATCTATACCGATGAAATTCATTTTTGTGAATGGCCCGATTCCGATGATGAGAATGTTGAAGAGATGATGCTAGAGGATGAAACCACATTCATTGATTTTGTGGAAGACCCAATTGAACTTGCGAATGATTTTAATGATGCCGAGACTTTGGTTAAGGTAGAAAACGACGAAGAATGGTTGCAAGGTTTAATAGAGGACCACGATATACAAGAGGTAAGTAATTCACTTGAATTTTTTAAGGATGAAGAGGATTCTATAATACAAGAATTTTTGAAAGGTTTGTCTAACCCTTTGCCTATTGATTCTTCTCCTTTACCTCTTATTGGTTTGAATGTATGTGCTTCGAAAGTATTTTTGGATGATTTTGTTTCTAAATACCCACCGTTGGAAACACTTGATGCTAACACTATGCATGTTTGCCAAGAGGAATACATGGAAGTTCCCGAATTCTATGTTCTTTATACACTTCCGAGTGTGGACGAGAATAAGTGTGGGGGAAATTTCTATCGAGCGATAATTTCACTATTATTTTCTTGTGCTAATATTTGTATGGAGTTATTGTTTGCAAAACAGGTATTATGGGTGGATCCTCAAATTTTCCGATTGTTAGTATATGGGGAATGAATCATGCAAGAGCCAAGTCGGGCCGTCGACTTTAAAACAAGCGCTTAATGGGAGGCAACCCATCGGTTTTGTATTTCTTATCTTTTTGCTTTTTGTTATTTCTTTTTCTTGTTTCTTATCATGTTAAAATTTCCCACCTTGACTTTACTAGGAGGATTCAATTACATTGAGGACAATGTAAGGTTTAAGTGTGGGGGAGTGGTTAAGCATGTTTTTAAAACGAAAATTACAAAAAAATTAAAAATTTTGAAAAAAAAGAAAAAAAAAGTTTTACTTAAAAATTCCAACTTTTAAAGATTTTAGAGTCCCTAGCATATTTCTAGGTATGTTTACATAGAGATTTTGACCGACATAATTGAACTTGGAAATGTTAGAGAACTACATTCGGATTTCTTGTTTGTTTGAGTGTTAAATAATGGATTTAATCATGCCGGTGATGCGAATTTGGTGCGGGGAGAAGGGCGTTATTAGAGTTCTTTGATCAATCATTAGTGGAGACTACCGTATTCATATCATGTGAGGCACCGACCAGAAATCTTCCATCTACTAAAGAGCTTCTTTTGAGTGTGTGTCACCGTACGTTAATTCCGGGTAGAATGGTGAGCTACCCAACCTCCCACCAATAAAAGCACTACTCTTTGATCTCTTGAGTGCTAATTTTGTCAATCATGAGGGTGACGTCCATGGATGAAAGCTTCCTTCTTGTAGTTCGATTTGCAGTTAGCACCATTCTCTCTCTCGACAACAACGGATCCATAGAAACACTCTCATCATCAACAAGGAGCGACATTAAAATCTACAAGGAAAGTTGGAAAAGTTTAAGGTTTACAAGCAACGGAACGAGAAAAAGAGCAAATTTCATATTCAAGTAAAGCAACATACAAATGAGCGGAATTCACATATATGTTGAGGACTTACACTACAATGAGGTAATTTTATATTCAAGTATGAAGACTTATTCATGAAAGCGAAGAAAAGTAAAAGGTGAAATTTTTTTTGAAGTTTATGATTTCAAGACGATACAAGTTGTGAAGAATCAAGCGGTAAAATACTTCTTCCACGGCTATGGTTTATTTTGTATTTAATTTCTCTTGTTTTTAAAAAAAAAAAAAAAAAAAAAAAAAAAAAAAAATTGAAAAAAAAAAAAAAAAAAAAAAAAAAAAAAATATTGAAAGAGAAAAACAAGAGAAATATTTGTTCTTATTTTTATTTAATGAGCCGTGGGGAAGGAAAATATATATAAGGAAGTTTCAAGCGACAAGGATTTCAAGGTAAAGAGTTATAAATTGTTAAGGATTTATGAAATTCAAGGGTTTATCATCAATAGTTGAAACCGAAGACGAAGACTAAGAAGATCAAGACGTTTCTATTGGATGCCGTGAGAGTGGTGTTATCATAATTGGCGATCGGATGTGAAGGTAAGTAAGTAATCTCATCCTCAATAATAATGGTTGATTTCCTTTCTTAGAGATCGTCGGGAAAAATGGTTTTTCAAAATATTAAAAGATGTGGGTTTTAAAAATATTTCGGAAGTTGTCCTTCCCACCATTCAACGTGTCGCGAGAATTCTCTCTTCATTCCTACCGCACACATGTGAGAACCATAAAAAAGCCAGTCTTTTTGAGTGCAATTATCATAAAATCCTTATTTGGTGAGGCGAAGTCGAGGCGAAATGCTTATTGATCGTTTCTCAAACACGCGTTCTCTCATTATGGTGTGGTTATTTCTCACTCAACATTTAAGAATGAGAATATGTTCTTTAGTATTTCTAACTTCTTATTACTAGCATGCGAAACTCTATGTCCTCATAACTCTTTGGATGCTTGTGGCGCTTGAACGCTTTGAAGTTGTGAGTTTTTAGTTTGATTTGCTCGAGGACTAGCAAAGTCTAAGTGTGGGGGAATTTGATAGGTGTAGAATACACCTAATTTACTATCTAGTAGTTTATGCTTTCTTTGCTATTTTTCGTGTAAATTATGTATTTTACGCTTGTTTTGAGTTTTATAGCTACTTTGGAGTCGCACGGAAGAAAAGAAGAAGAAATCACCTAATTTGAGCCAAAAGGGCGAAAAGGTCATTTTACAGGGGATTGATATATGGAGCTCAGCCAAGGTTAAGGGGCAACCCTATTTGAAGGAGTACTAAATACAGATCAGCTAAGGATAAGGGGAAAACCCATTTAAGTGTTAAAGGCATCCGGTTAATACTCGAGGCACCTATGTAAATTAGCTTGGCATGATATTGGTTGGCCCATATTAGAGCCCAGGTCCGGATCCAGTTTTTCTTATAACCTAAAAGTGAGTTATCCCAATCATTTATTCAACCCATTAACAGAAATTGAGAAAGAAAAAAAGAGACAGCGTTTCTTGTAAGAGATTCAGGAGCTCAGAGAGGAAATCGAAGACGAGTTCGTTGTGAGCTCAGGGATGCTGAATCAAGAACGAGCAGCCGCTGCTACTAACAAACCGAGAGCCGAGAAGATGAAATGGTTTGCTGTTGGGTCTGAGGGAATCGGTGAGAGAAGCAGATCGATTGAGAAATTGATATTCGATCTGTAAGATGCTGCCATGAAAGAAAAGCTAGGGTTCAATTAGTTCAACAGAGAGAAGGAATCGATGATATAAGATGAACCTGATGTTTAAAGAAGACAGATGCAACAGAGAGGGGTTTTGGCATCTGGTTTGAATCGAACCAAGAGATTGAGAAATCAGGGAGTGAAGCTGCTGGGTTTTAGCAAGAATTACTCAGGGAGGAAGAAATCGAAGATGGGTTCTGGTGGTGATGTTGATATGACCAGTGGTGCTGCTGCTTCAGGGGATTGAATCGGATGGATTGAAATGGGTTCGACTTATTCAGGGATTTAAGAAGATGATTGAGGTGGTGAAGGTGGATTGAAATTGGGTTTGTGTTGGTAATGGTACTGGACTCAGTGGAGATGGCTGCCGAATAGCTCAGAGATGAAGAAATTAAGGTTTTAAAGGGGATTGAAGGAGCTGAGCTTGCGTTTTAGTGAGAAATTGATCTTTGCTATTGAAGAAGCCGAGGTCTCGAAGCTGGAGATGAAATTTGATTGTCTGTTTGCTGCTATGGGGCTGTGGACTGAAGGAGTTTGAAGTCTGCAATGGGTTCAATGGAGTTTGAAGTCTGTAAAGAGAATGAAGCCGCAATTGGAAGATTGAAGCAAGTTTGAAATGGTTGAAACTAGATGTATGTATAGGTTTGTCACAGGAACTGAAGAAATTAGGCCTGAAGTTGGCCTGGAAAGTCCTGTAAACAGCCGAAACTCGGCCAATTTTCCCCTCTGACGAGTCAACTCGGTGCCGGTGATGGCCAGATTCCAGATGGCCGATCCAAGAACCGATCCTTCCCCGTAACTCACCGAGTAAGACCGAGTAAGAAGCCGATGGACCACGGCTCGACCACTCGGATCGATGGCCGAGTAAGCCAACGAGTTAGAAGCTGACTCAGTGACTGACTCGCCATCTGGCTTGACTTTCCTTGACCTTTGACTAACGGTTTGACTGACGGTTTGACTTTTTGACCGTTAGTCCTAACGGAGGACTGACGGAATATTCCGTCGATTATTCTCCCGACCTACGTAAATTTTGGTGGCCGGCGGCGACGTTTCCGGCCAAATTCGGCCACAATCCCGATTTTCCGTGAGCCAAAAATTCCGAGAATTTTCTATGGATTTCTCTCATGGGTGTGAAGACTTGGGCTAGGAATTGGATGGAGAATTGGACTCAAATTTGGAAAGAGAAGGTGAAGAGTTGAGAAAAGCTTGGAATTGGAAATTGAATTGCAAAAGAATAAGGATTCTATTCCTTGGAAGAATTGGAGAATATTGAAGCCTATAAATAGAGAAGTTTTCTACAACTTCTATACATCTCTCTCTACATCTTTTACACACATCTCTACACACACAATTCTTTTCTTTTCTTATTCTTTGTGTGAACTTTTTAACATGAGTAGTTAATTTTATTGATTGAGGATGAATTCTAGTTCTTAATATGATTTGAGTTTTTGTTTTTAATTCTATCTTGAAGTTCTTCACATGATTATCGTTTGTTTTTACTAATAGGAGTGATCTTAAAGACATTCATGATTGATTGATAGATTGTTTAGAATGCATGCTAAATTGATTTGTTAGTTTAATCTAATGCTAGTGAAAGTTAGGAGATAAGTAATCGTTTCTTGACTCTTTACATAAGTAGCAAACACGAGACCTTGCGGAGGGATTCCGTGGAGCAATTGTGTGTAGAAACAACGCTAGAAAGTGAACCAAGCGAACAGAGTTTAACTACTAGTACTAAACCTAAATTCATAAATCTTAATGCATTCGGGAATTACATCTTGTAAGCGGACCTCAAGGTGGTTCTTTTGAATAGAATCGATAACTAAGCGGACTGTTACTCGGTGAAATTAGGGATTTTGGGGCTAGCTAAGCGGACCTGCTATCCTACGGTTGGTGATAATTTGTGACTAATAACAAGTGGAAAAGAACATAACTTGATTCATTATTTTGCAACGAAGAAGGATTCCTTGATCTCGTTTCTTTTATTGCTTTCAACTTTATCTTTTAATTGCTTTGTTTATTTTCTTTTGTTTTTTTTACACCCCCCTTTCGTGACAACTTTTACAACTAGAATCTCGTGCTCCTCGTGGGATCGACCTTGACTGCCCTATATTACTAGTTAATTAGGTAGTAAAGTATTAATTAATTTGTTGTGGTTACGACACGCATCAGCCCAGAGCATGTCAAAACAATCACCGTGGGCCCGCCTACATACCTGACCAATTGGTCATCCCAATTCGTACGCCCGAATGGAGCATGACGCACAGCTGTGAAACCCAAAATTATGGTTTTATGAGCATCACGAGCGTCCATCTTCTCCGGCACGAATGGAGGGTCCAAGATTAGATTAAGCAGGTCCGTTCATACCAACATGACCACCGTGGACCCATCTATCACCTCACCTGGTCGGCCAAGGCATACCATGCCTGGTTATCCCAAATCGTCCGCCCAAACTAGCGTGGTTACACTTCCCAATTGCAAACTAATCTCGACCGCTCAACTTCGCCGGACGATTTGAGTGGCTTAGATCACGTTTACATGGGACGAGTCGGAGTATAGGCGTGAACACCAGGCTATTATCTACACGCTGAGACCGTCGGCCAAGACCGACTAAGATTGATCGTCTTGGAACGCGCGCCCGAGAAGTTGGCACGATGCGCGGCTTTTGTTTGCACTCGTTTTCGCATGGCCGATCTCGACCGCTCGACTTTGCCTTAGGACAAATTGAGTGTTCCGGATCACACTTTCGTGAGATAATGGGGTATGGGCGCCTACACCGTCATGCCGTCAACACGCATGTACGATCGGCCTGGCCAAAATCGTATCCCAAGCTTGGATTCGACCAGGCTGAAGAGGGATGCTTGTGCGCCTCTTCTAAAACCCTAATTCCATCAACGGTCGCAGATGAGTGTCTCAAAGATCATCTCTTCCGTCCAACTTCACCGGCTTGGTTATACAACCCTGGTCAGGAGTTAATTGGTCAGTAAGGCGTCTTGGTGATCACCACCCGTCACTTTACCACACCATGATGCAGTACTGCATAGAATACACACGATACTTCACGGTATCGACCTCCGAATAACGCAGTTATTCAATTTAGCATTACATGCTACCTTTTGTGGGTCCCACGACCCACACATTCCAGAACATCAATCATGTCACAAACCGGGGATACATACCGGGGTATTGGTATGGCGGTTTACAGGCGTGCGGCGCACAACGCGCCATCACAAGAGCGTGTCGGGAAGTCATGGACGGTTAAGTGATGATGGGAGAAGTGGGCAAGCAGTGGGTCGTGTGACACTAACACATTACTCCACTACTCCATCACTCCACTTTCTCCACCTCCCACGAGATACGAAGGTTAGGCTAAAAGACTTGTATAAATAGGTTCTCCATCCTATTTTTTTTTAAAAAGGAACAAGTCCAGACAACAGAGGCAAGTGTTGATACAATCGTATTCAAACACCAGAACTGATAGCTTACACCCTGCAAGTCAGTTCAGCTTTCTGATACAAGTGATTCATAGCCAACACCTTCACATTCTCAACACCTTCTTCGCTTACCTCCTTAAGATCAACCCCATCTCCCTCACTTTGTGACCGAAACAAGTCTGGAACGGACATTTCTTGGTTTAGGCAGGACTTGCACAGATTGATCTCTCGAATCTACAAGCACTCACCGCGCAGTGTATTTGTTTAAGGTTTAGACTCATTTCTCATCCACACATCCCAAATTACCAAAACCGGCAGAAATAGTTTTCACCCATAAACAATTGGCGACCACAGTGGGAGGTTAATCTTTCGGTTGTAAAGTCAAATTCTTCGAAATACGATTCAATTTCATCAATTTCAAAAAGGGTAGATCTTAGAACCAATTCAATCATCAATCCATTTCAAGATGGTAGAACTCAAAGTGCGGATCAAAGCAATCAATTACGATGGAGCTAGTGTGGATAACACTCCGGTGTCGATGTGCACATCGGTGGAGCTACCGTGGTCAATACATCTTATGGAGAGTCACTACACCACCGGTGCCGGCGTAACGGGAGAGGTTCCAGTAAGTGTAACACCTCCCATCACCAGAGCCAGAGCAGCCGCAAATCCCGACATCTCATCAAGTGTAACGCCTCTGGTAGTCACCAGAGCAACAACTTCCACTCCTTCACCAGGACGAGGATCCGGAGGGACGAGAGGAGGACCATCCCCCATTACCATTGCAGACTTGATGGAGAAGCAGGAAGTTCTTGCTAAGACTCAAACGGATATGGCCGCAACTCAGAAAGAGGTACTCACTTTTCTTAAGACATTAACTGATCGATTGCCACAAGAGCCGTGACAACCCCTTGAGCAAAAAATGAACGCATTCAACGCACCGGAGAAGGTACTTCAACGGCGCGGACCTCCATGGACCTGATCAAAGAAGCGACATCAGATATGAGCGGCCCTGTCATGGAGACTCCTACACACTGGGACTGATCCTCACAACGATCTTCCTCAAGTTAATAGTTTCACTATGAACCAGAAGCCGGTGGATCGGAAAGCGGTTTCTGGAGTGGAAAGTTTATGCGAACTTTCACACCTCTCGAAGAATCAGCGCGCGGAGACGTTTTGCTGCGGTCAACCAGAGGAAGGTCACGACCGTGCCCTACATGTCACCGCACGCATCAAGGATTCAGAGTTCAAGACGGCCCTTATCTACACAGGAGCGTCTTCGAATGTGATTACTCTTAAGACTCTCAGGACATCTAAGGTTCTCCCAGGAAACCTCGTACGGAAGCCTACCACAATGACGGACTTCGAGGGAAACCAAACCAGCACATATGGGAGAAGCTCCGCGGAAAGAATCAGACAAGTTCGTTGCGTCCCACTCCCCACGTGGGCGTCGGTCGGGAAGAAGACCGGATTGCATCATTGAGGGCTAAAACCCATGATGCATCTTTCTTCGACGAAGCATTCTTCTCCATCTTGTGAAGCCACGACCCACGTTCACACGAAGAGGAACGAACTTTTTGTGGCGAGTCGTGACCGAGAATGGGAAAACGGTATACCGACATTTTTGCCATTATCAATTAGCGGGAGGCGTTACCCAGTCTCTCCACCCAATGGAATGCTACAACAAAGAACGAACCACAAGAACAAGTGCTAGATGCTCCACAACAATTTTGCAAGATGGCACCAACTCCACACCGATGAGATTGAAATCGTTGAGGAATCTCTAGGCCTATCTCCATCGGCTCAACCTTATGTACGGATAAACGCACGAAGCTCGTGGAACTTCTCAAAGAGTACCGGGACATATTCGCTTGGAGATATGAAGAAATGTAGGATTTAGATGAAAATTGGTCACCCATCATCTACATGTCATACCCGGATCCAAGTCGGTTAAACGATTGTAGTTCGGACACGAGGAAAATGGATAAATTAGGTGTTGCATAGACTTCGAGAGACTTGAACATGTCTTTGCTCCAAAACGACCCTCCTCTACCTAACATCGACATGTTAGTAGATGCAACCAGCGGACACGGCATGTTCTCCTCCATGGATGGATGTAGCAGCTACAACCAGATAAGGATGTACGAGCATGTGCAAGTAAGATAGCTTTTCGAACTCCTCTCGGAAATTTTTATTATACCATACTTCCATCTGGATTACTTTTCTGAAACAGGGAAAATTTATATTTTGAATTAAGGAATTATTTTTGGACATTATAAGTTTGTTTGGGGGTATATTAGTCATTTGAAGGTTTAATAGAGGTAGAGGTTCAAAGATAGCACCTAATTGGTGCTATTTGATTTCCTCTATATAGATAGAAATTTGCCTCTACCTATGTAGAGGTAATGGAAAAAACAAACACCAATATAAATAGGACCCACCACTACGTAGAGGCTAATAGAGGTTAGCCTCTACATAGAGGAAAAAACAAACATGCTGTTAGTTTTGGTGTTATTTTGTACTCCCTCCGTCTCTAAAAGATGGCAAGTTTCCTTATTTGGGTATGTCAAAAAATAGGCTTGTTTCCATATGTGGAAAGTCAAATGTTATGATTTTACTAGTATACCCATAAAGGGATCACTTCTCTCTCTCCCCTTTCTCTCTTAATATTAAAGGGGGACCACTTCTTTCTCCCATCTCTCTTATAACAAATGAGTGAGGACCAATGATAGATTAAGAAAAAACATGAAAAAGTGGCTATAATGATTGGTTTTCTTAATTTTAGTGAAAACCAAACTTGCATATCTTTTAGAGACGGAGTATTTTGTAAACCACCAGCTCTACGAAATACTCCAGAGATTTTTCATTGATTTAGGTCATAGACATAGTTGAACATGCGAGTACTACATTAACAGACAAGCCAAATACTGAAATCTGGTCCATCCATCATTTCGGAAGACCGGTGGCAGAATGACAGTTGAGATCTAAGACGCAACATAAAACAAAAAATGGACCCAAAAGTTCAGTTGATGATGTCTGCTAGACTACAATAATGCATCTAGCATCCCATCAAGTTTGGGCTACGTGGTCTACCTAAAAGAGTGAACTGTTATTATCACATACACACTTACTTGTACCCGACTGTTTTCTGGTTAAAACCAACCATTTTGTTTCACTTCTCCCACAAACTTAATACTGTAAATATTATGCATTTTTTAGATTTGATTTACGGTTTACCCTTTTGGTAATCCAGATTCCATATTTCCTCCTTGCGTGACGTGAAGACGTGTATATGTATACCTTTCGGCCATTTCCATCACATATGCCGAAAAAGACGAGAAGAAAACTTTATCAAAAGTGGCTCATTTAGCCCACAAAACAATAGCTATATTCGTGAATTGTATATCTTGAAAACATTGAGAGTTTGAGCCATAATCATCCAAAATTATATTCTCAAATAGAACCAAATCAGATTAAGGCTTGGTTTGGTAATGCTTTTATTTTCTCAAAAGAACTTTCAAAAACTATTTATGTCAATAATTTTTGAAATTAATGTTTGGTAAAAAAAAATCAAAGTGCTTTTTATTGAAAGCACTTCCCAAATTCTCGATTTTTAAAAGTTGGGAGGATGAGCTTTAAAAGCTACTTAGATTCTTGCACAAAGAAAGCCGAAACCAAGAAACAAAAATCTTTGCAAAATAAAAATAACTGATCTTTTTCGGCGAGTTTCTATAGATTATCCGTTTATTTTTATTAAATAGACTTCAAAATGTTTCAACTTTTAAAATACTCATCTGACATCCAATGTGAAATGAACCCATCCAATGTCAGGAAATAACCACCAAAGTGCAATCTAGAAATTCTTCTCGTTCTCTTTAGCCAGGTTGCCCACCAAACCAGCCTAAAAGCGCAAGTTAATATCTCTTGTCTGATGGTGCAACACCCCGTTAATGGTTAGCACAAGTAGAAAATACTATGTCAAAAACAGAATGCAATCCTTAGTTCAGTAAGATGTCCAGAGATACTACCTATCCTTTCACGTTCAAACCCAAACCAACGACAACACCTACTATAGCATCCAACCAAATATCTAAACGCAGACTTTTTCTCCTTTAAATCACAGTAAGCACTTGTGAAATTTATAGCGACCACCTTTCAAAATTTTAAACAATGCCAAAGTTATTTTTAAATTATTAATTTTCCATTGTCGGTATAGAGCTTCTTCCTATGTGTAATGAACTTCAAAACCCTTTTCAGTAAGAAATATGACACCTTACCTTCAATTCATCCTCCTTGTATAACTTGCGACAATCTGACTTTTATTACACATCACAAGTGCACTCCATCAAGTTACCATGAAGATTTGCAAAATATTAGCTGTAACATAAAGTAGATAATACAATTAATTTCTTAAACCATAAATAAAAAACATATTATGAGGACCCATTACTCTAAAAATGTGTATAAGCAAAACCCAAGGTTCTATGATGCTCATTTATTAGAACTGATCTTTGAATGATTTTTGTTCGAATGTGGCCGGACCCTTAACTCTAAAACTGTGTATAAGCAAAACCCAAGGATCAAAACCTCTTTAAAATCCTAAAACATCTTTCAATTTGAAGGAACTTCTTTAAGGCATTTTATCAAACAACCATTGAGCATCATACAACCTTGATAAGTATTGCACATTTATCCATAATCATTAGTTCATGAATTACGGTTATTGAATGATAATCCCTGAAATTAAACTACACAATATCACCTTTATAGCTGTATGATATAATCCCTGTAAAAAACTAAACATGATCATCTGTACAGCAATTGAAAGTTTTAGGTTGGATATAAGGAGTTTGGATGAAAACCAAAATAGAGACAAGAACTTACCTTTGGTGGAAATTTGATATGAATTAAAGGTTTCAAAGATAAGAACCAGGCAATAATCGTTGTTGTTTTTGTTAATCTGAAATTTGCAAGGAAAAAGAAGATGGTTTGGAGTGGGATACTTGTCCGGAACAAAAAAATATTTGCCGAGTGTTTTTTTGTTTTGTAACTATGGGTAGTGTCGTTTGTTTTGTAATTATGGGTAGGATCGGATCGGGTATCCATAATTTGTGTTAGATAGGACCCTTAACATGTCGTCTTCTTCACGAGATGATACTCGCTTTTTCCAGTACCCATAAAATTCTGTTTAAAAGCGTGAATTTGTTCGAATTGAGACAACTAAAAGTTTCAATCACTTAAATATGAACTAATATGTTGTTTGTGTATTAAAATGAACTTGATTTATATTTGAATGATTCCTTCAAATGGATTTGAAATGTAGAACTGATTTTTTTTTTTTTTTTTTTTTCAAGGAAAATGATCTGAAATCGATTGATTAAGTCGATTTAATAGATTATTCGATTCTCTTTTGAATCGTAAATTTGATTGTTTGATCATATGTGATCGAAATTTATGATCAATTTGATCAATTACTTGAAACTTAGTCTCAATTTTGTGAAATTGGTAAATCAAAAAATTCAATTTCAATTTTCTGGGACATTTGTTGTGTCTGACATGATGCATATTTTTGATCCTATAGAAGGCCTCCCTAAAGGTCGGCCGACAAAAGCATAAGTTGTGGCCCCACCTAAATTTAATGATTGATTTATCTTTTTTATCCCTACTTTATTTTATAAATGACAAAAGTTACCCTTAAATTTATATACAATCAATTTTTTTTACTATTTCTTATATTGCATTCTTTAATTTTTTTAATTTTTTTAATTTTTCAAACTATTTTATATACCATTTCATTTAATTTGTTAACAGTATAACTAAAAAAATATTAAATAATTACTTAATTTTAGTTTCATTTTTTGTTTGAAATGGTAATAATATTAGTAATTAGTATGAATATTAATATTATATAGTAAAATAATTAATTATTTTTAAACCCCATAAAATTGAATAAACCTACCATTAGAGATATGTCCGTTTTTGTCATTTGCTACAACAACTATGGTTGAATCTGAAATTTTACCAAACACACTTTGATTGCTTTTTTAATCAGCTTCAACTTTAATTAATATTTTACCAAACGTCTAACTGCTTTTTTCTCACCGCACAGCACAGCAACGCACAACAGAAAAGTGCTTTTACAAAAGCTGTCGCAATACCAAACTAAGCCTAAACTAGAACACTAATTTGGGGCATACAAGAAAATTTGGGGGCATACAGACTTATGATGGCACCCAATGCAAAATTATAAGGGCTGTCCTAATGCTGTCTAAGTTACTATAATACCCCTGCATAGTTTAAATTACATTACTACCTTCCACTTAATTAAATTCTAATCCTTAAACTTTCCCACTAAATAACCCATCCCCTAATTAACTAACCACCCACTAATTAACTCACTAACCGTTACTAATTAACCCTTCTCTCTCACTCTTCTTCTCATCTTCTTCTCCAAAAACACAAACAAAATTTTGAAAATTTCTTTGTTCGATTAAGTTCTCGATTAAACACTTCAATGGCACCTCGTGTTAAGCGATGCCCTAGAAATATGGTGCCGAATCCTGGTGTTGCTTCTGTAGCATCTCAATCTAGGGTTTTTGGAAAAGATGGTGATGAAGAGGATAGTGGATTGATTGGTGTTGGAGAGCGAGAAATAGAGTCTGATTCTTTAAAATTGCACATAGAAAGGTATTTCCCACAAACCCATTGCTTGGTTTTTCGTATTTCGTTGATTTCTGACATGTAATCGATGATTCCTCTGGGTTTTGGAAGTTCCAGAGTAGTGTTTGGCCGAAATTTAGCAGTCGAACTTTTTTTTTTTACAGACGAAGAACAGTTCGGCTTATGTTTTGAAAATCGATTGCGCCGAACCTCTGTGTTCGGCTTATAATATTTTTGTATGATAATGCGCCGAACTGTTGAGCACATTGTTCGGCTCATTTTAATAAATATCGAATGTGCCGAACTTTACTCTGTGTATGGCCAATAGTTTCCTATAAACTTGTCCATTTATAGGTGACTTATCACATTGTTTAGTAGAGTCATATTTATTTAGTTTGGAAAATTAATTAAGGTGTATCATTTGTTTTAGCACCCATCCGGGAAAATTCAAAGAAAAGCTTAAAAGGAGAACAATGGAAGTGACTCCTTCTAATTCAAGAACTCCCAAACCTCAAGGTGGTGGCACCAAAAACTTGCATGCAGGGAAAAGGCGAAATGACACGGGTGGATGTTTGCATGTAGAACAAGAGGATGATAATGATGAAAATAAGGGTGTAGTATGAGGTGATGATGAAGATGGTGATGGAGGGGGAGGACGAGATGATGTATATGGTGGTGATCGCGAACCTCTAACTTGATTTTTCTTCTCAAAATTGATGCATGTCGTTTTAGACCTTTGGATGTATTTTTTATGATGTGGAAGATATTATGAATGATAAAATGTGGTGTAAAGAGATGATAAAGATTGAAAGATCTCTTCTTAAGGATTTTCTCATATAGAGCTCTCAAAGTTAGGCTTTAGAATCCTTCTGAAACCGTTTCTCCTTGAGATAAAAGTCAATTTTTGCCCCATCACAGTGTCAGGTTCGGCTAATACCTTGCCAACCTTTCCCGGTCGAACCTGACAAATGAAATTTACCCCAGGTGGTTGTCAGGTTCGGATGACTCGATTAGATTACTTTTAAGCCGGACTTATCTCTGTAAACATTTCGAAAATCTTGCTTTGTAGGCTCCAGGTTCGGCTAACTCGTGATGATGAGTTATCAGCCGAACTTATCTCCATACTCTCAAGTTTTTAGATTTTATTTTGGCCATAACTTCTTCGTCCGATGTCGGAATGGCCTCATTCTTTTTGCGTTGTTTTCGTCTTTTCATTCTCTTGAAGATGACGATAATATATCATTGATTTGAATGAGTTTAATTTGGACGTTGATGTTCTCCATTAGCAGACTTCACTATCGTTTGGGGTTAGGTTCGGCTCATTCGCAATACTATTTGAAAGCCGATATTTGAAGTTCGGCTCATTAGCACATCCTCGTAAAGCCGAACCATGGAATTTATTTGGTGGGAAAATAATTCTATGACAATTCGGCTTATAAAGAATTCAATCGTACAAACCGAACTGTTCTTATTTATCAAGGTTCGACATACAAATTATCTCGTCGAACCTAACTCATTGCTTAATAGAATTACTTACAAAAATCAAAACTTTTGGTGAATTCAAGCTACAAAACGGACATTAAACAACGTCTACAACCATACCTATGTATTATTAGCATTGGGTTCCTCATCCATGTACTCATCTTCCTGGATTTGGCTCCAAAACTCATCATCTTAAGCTTGAGAAAAAAGTTGAGTTTGAGATTGAGTTTGGGTAAAATCATTTTCATAATCCAACAAATAAGCCATCTCCGGATCTCCATCGTAATTGATATGTTAGCTTTACATGATGAAGATTCACCTTTCTCACTCGAATTTGTATCACACATCTCTCAATAATCACAAAGATCACAAAGAAAAAAAAAAGTTTTTTTCCTCGTCTCCTTCTTCTTTCCTCCTTCTTTTTCTAAAATAACTCACTATCTTTAAAAAGAAAATTATTATCCTAAATTAACACTAAACTAACTACAATCATTAACAACTAATTAATCAGATTTACACTAATTTAACACTAATCTCATAAGGGTATTTTTCGCATTTTTGAAAAGAGGGGGATAAGGGCTACCCTAAAAATACTATTGCCCCCCCTTTTTTGTCTTATTCCATATGCCCCCAAATTTTCTTGTATGCCCCAAATTAGGGTTCTTAAACTAGGCCTTGACTACAAAACCTAACCAAATGTGCTTATCTAATCAAATGTGTTTCTTTCCCTTTTGTCTTTGAATTAGCAAGAGTTCCATAAGCAAACTCTTAAAGGTCAAAAAAAGTTCCACAAGTAACAAAACAAAGGTCAATAGCCATTGACTTTATACCAAATACCAGTTGGCCACGGTTGAATTCTCATGTTAGAAAACAAAAAAAAGTAACACTCTAACTCTCTAACTCTCACTTTATTTTATCCGATCACTTTCCTCTGCTTCTCATCAAACATATTTTCTTTCTCATTCAGTCACATTCACCTTTTTTCTCCTTTATCTCCAAACTTCTTCCTTTTTCTTATCATTCTTAAACCACACTTTTGAATATTCCTCTTCCTCTTCTTTTTTTCTCTTACATATATTTACATGCATGCATCTCTTTCTATATAATTACTGACACGGAACATCTTCGCTAGCTCTGTGCAAGAAAATATTCATGGAGGGAGGCATACATCCAGGAACTGATCCTTCAGCTTTCAGAGAGTGTTTTTCTCTAGCATGGAAGAATCCTTATGTTCTTCGTCTTGCTTTTTCTGCCGGAATCGGTGGCCTCCTCTTTGGCTACGATACAGGTGAGGTGATCATGATATGTTTCTTCATTCATGTTTGCACTTATTCCAGATATTAAAATCACAAAAATGTATGGTTTGATTTTATTTCATTTTCAATTTTCGCGGTACGGTTTCTATAAAAAGGAAACCACAAGAACTTGATCCTTTCTACAAAAACGAGAAACCACAAGAATAGGTACACTCGTTATGCATATATAATGGCTTGGGGATCATAAATTCATAATAGATGTGTAAGACAACATTCATAATTGTTATACATATTCAATACTAAGTCATCATGTACTCCCTCTGATTTTGGAAAAAATATACTTTCACTTTTTCATTTTAGCAATATATCCTATCATCAAACTTTCAAAGTTGAACGCAGAGATCTAGCACTCGCTCTAAATCACGTTTTACTTATTTTCACATGTTGTCTCTTTTTTTTTCCCCTCAAATTTCTTTGGACACAACCTCTTGGAATATGAATTTGAAACGGAACAACTTCCTGACAAGTATAGTAAACTAGGTCTGTTCTTTTATTTGGCTGTTGATAACTTGGGGACCCTAGCCAGATGCATGTTCTAGTCAGAAAAAGCTAACATACTTTAGAGGAAGTAGTACACTGTTGTCTTTTGTTCCTTGGGCCCTGAACCCTCATCAAACAAGAAAAATGAGGATGATGTAAATCCAGGTGATTTAGAAACACAAACAACACCAATTAAGTAAGATAAATTCTACGTCTGTTAACGTATGCTATGAAGTTTATTCGGTTAATTAATTTTTTTCTTTCTTTCTGCAGGAGTAATTTCAGGAGCTCTTCTTTACATAAGAGATGACTTCAAGGCTGTTGACAGGGAAACTGTTGTACAAGTAAGAACTCAAATCATGTTTGAATGAATGAAGCTCCAAACTATTTTCCTTACCATATCATGTCATAGTGACATAACATAGTCTCTTTCACGGAAATGTCACCTACAATAACGCAACCTTTCTTGTTTAGTAGGAAAGCATGAACTCCACCTGTTTAAAAAGGCATTGTTTTTGTATGTATTTCCTTTGTGCGCATAAAAGAATCTAAACATAGAACTAGTATGGACCGGGGCGCATTAGCCGTACATGACAGTGAATACAGTCCCAGTAACTAAATAATCAGATTTTCTGTAGTAAGTAATGTGGTTATTAATCTTACTTGATGATGTGATATGCTGCAGGAAAGTATCGTGAGCATGGCAGTTGCAGGAGCCATTATAGGAGCTGCCATTGGAGGATGGATGACAGACCGATTTGGAAGAAAAACTTCAATCCTTGTTGCCGACTTCCTCTTCTTTCTTGGGTCAATAATCATGGCTGCTGCAGTGAATCCCGCTATGCTCATTGGAGGACGAATTTTTGTGGGTCTTGGTGTTGGAATGGCCTCGATGACTGCCCCACTCTATATATCCGAGGCTTCTCCTGCCAAAATCCGAGGAGCTTTAGTCAGTACCAATGGCTTCCTTATAACAGGAGGCCAGTTTCTATCTTACCTCATAAATTTAGCCTTCACCAAGGTAAACAGTAAGTATGACATAAAAGTACAAACAAAAAGGCTTTCCTGAAATTTTCTTTTCAAAATTATCCATGGAAAATATACTGCAGTTCGATACAAGTAAAACTAGTGATTGGGAACAAGGCATATTATTGATTTAAGTGTAGTTGTGATTGTCATCAGGGAAGTTAATTGACTTGCAAAGCTTTTGACAGGCACCTGGAACGTGGAGATGGATGCTTGGAATTGCTGGACTCCCAGCCCTGTTACAGTTCGTGCTAATGTGGCTTCTGCCAGAGTCACCACGTTGGCTTTACAGAAAGGTGTTTGCTTAGACATCTTTTCTCTCTTCTAAGTCACATACCCTTTATATATATTCTGTAACGTTGCTTCATTTTCTTAATTAGTACTTTTTTTCGATAATCGTAGGGAAGGGAGGAAGAAGCCAAAGTAATATTAAGAAAAATATACCCACCAAATGAGGTCGAGAAAGAGATTCAAGATCTGAAAGCCTCAGTTGAAAAAGAGATAACAAAAGAGGGCTCTTCAGAGAAAATCAACTTCATTGAGCTGCTGAAAACCAGGACTGTTAGAAGAGGTTTAATCGCAGGTGTTGGGCTTCAAATTTTCCAACAATTTGTAGGAATTAATACAGTTATGTATTACAGTCCTACCATAGTTCAGCTAGCTGGTATTGCGTCTAACCAAACAGCATTACTTCTCTCTCTTGTTACCGCGGGTCTCAATGCCTTGGGATCCATTGTGAGTATTTACTTCATTGACCGGACTGGGAGGAAGAAGCTTCTAGTTATTAGTTTGAGTGGTGTCATCATATCTCTTGGAGTTCTATCGTCTGTATTCCATGAAACAACTTCTCATTCGCCAGCCGTTAGCAGGCAGGAAACAGCTCATTTCTCAAATTACACTTGCCCCAGTTATGGATCAGCAAGGTCAGCTGACTGGAACTGCATGAAGTGCTTAAAGGCTTCATCCCCAGATTGCGGATTCTGTGCTTCTGGTAGCAATAAGGTACATTAGACTTGCTATACTTTTGCACATTGTGATATACATATATCAACTAAGAATTACCTGCAATTTTGATGCAGTTATCTCCAGGGGCTTGTTTGATCTCAAATTCAACAGTGAAACATCTTTGCCATAACGATGATCGACTCTGGTACACAAGAGGTTGCCCTAGTAAATACGGCTGGTTGGCATTGATTGGACTAGCTCTTTACATTATATTTTTTTCACCGGGGATGGGTACTGTACCATGGATTGTAAACTCAGAAATCTATCCACTGAGATTCAGAGGGGTCTGCGGAGGAATAGCAGCCACTGCAAACTGGATTTCAAACCTAATAGTTGCTCAATCCTTCCTTTCATTGACAGAAGCCATTGGTACCTCATGGACATTTTTTATATTTGGGGTAATCTCTGTCATTGCACTATTGTTTGTCCTTGTTTACGTGCCAGAAACCAAAGGCCTACCAATTGAGGAGGTGGAGAAGATGCTGGAAGAGAGAGCTCTACACTTCAAATTCTGGGACAAGAGATCAGAACCCTTGCACAAAAATTCAAGTGTATGAACTGAACTACTTGGTCACGAGCATGTATAGTAAACATGAGTGATAATAGATATAGGGAGGTTCCCTGATATGTATAATTTTCGACCGAATAAGTACAGTATAAATGTATTAGCACAACTTTATATATATAAAGATGATAACATCTTTCCTGCATGATTTGAATGTTGTTCTTATTTTCTTGGAAGATCCTTTGATTTTCTTAAGCTGATGATAAACAGCCGCAGTAGTCACTACTAGTCAGCAGATGTTAGAGTAGGAGTCCACCCGCTCGAGGCCCAAACACTGAAGGGCCCACTTTTCCAGTCATCAGAACCGTTTTTTGGGGACCATGGTTTTATTTTGGGTAAGACATTAGAATATTTAGATTAATACCAAAATTACCCTCCTGATTATTTTTGTATAATGATTAGTTAGTGTGATTAATCTTTGATTAAGGTTAAATTAATAGATTTTTTTTTTTTTAAAAGAACTAGAATTATTGAGTGACTAAAGTGATAGAAGAAGAAGAAGATGGAGAAAAAAATTATTTTGAGATGGGTGAATATGGAGAAAAAACTTCCTCTGGGTACGCTTGTAACTTAGTGAATGTTGCTATAAATGGCCTAAAATATCTTGAAAATCAAAATTGTAACAAAAAAAATTTCAACCAGGTCAACAAAGTTCGGTTTTATTATATGAAGAACATGTAACCGAACTGTCTGCAACTGCAGTTCGGTTAATAAATCCAAAATCACAGGCAACCGAACCAGAGCTTTAATGGAGTTTTTGTTTGTTCGTCTAGCTGATGAAAAATCAAATGTAACCGAACTACTATGCTTGAGTTTACAGAGTTTTGTTCGGTTCAGTTGACTAGACCACGTTGTAACCGAACTTTAAACAACAGAGTTCGGTAAGTTCGCATAATTTTGTTTTTTGCGATTAAACCGAACTCAACATTTGGCTATATAGAGAAGAGTTCGGTTTGGAAATTATTTTTGCGAGTTAACCGAACTCATTTACAGAGGTATGTTCGGTTGGTTCGCAAACTTCAACGCAACCAAGTTCCCAACCAAACTGCAGGTTAAAAGTAACCAAGTGTTAGAGTTCGGTTGGTTCGCAAACTTCAACATATTTTGCGAATCAACCGAACTGAGCTTATATATGCAATTAGGCAAACGTTCGGTTAAAGTAAAAACTTAACAATTTATGCGATCCAACCGAACTGCACTTGCAAATGCATGTATGGAATTAGCCCATAGTTCGGTTAAAAGTATTTTTTGCGAATCAACCGAACTCTGAGTTCGGTTCAGAAAAAATTAATTCGCAATAACCGAACTTTTGCGACGAAACCGAACGTTTTGCGACGTAGCCGAACTAAAAGTTCGGCTGAGACTTTTTTTTTACAAACATAACCGAACCTGTCTCTAAAAAAAAAAAACCTCCATTAAACCTCTCTGCAACTTCCATTTTCAGCTCATTTTGATGATTACTTCTCATTTTTTCCACCGAAAACGAATGACAAGTAATGAGTTTGTGAGAATATCTTTGTTAATGATTTAAATTAAGCTATATATATAGAGGTGGTGGTGGTTGGTGGTGGTGGTAATTAGAGGTGGTGGTGGTAATCGGTGGTTGGTGGTGGTGATAATCGGAGGAGGTGGTGGTGATAATCGGTGGTGGTGGGCGGTGGTGGTGAATAGGAGGTGGTGGTGGTAATCGGTATTTGGTGGTGGTGATAATCGGAGGTGGTGGTGGTAATCGGCGGTGGTGGGCGGTGGTGGTGGGAGGAGGTGGTGGTTATATATATATATGTGTGGTTATTAGGTTGGTTTTAAATTAAATTAGGTTAAGGGTAGGTTAGTCATTTCCACATTTTAGGACACCCCTTATAACTATAGGGAAGGTGGCCTAATAAGACCATGGTCCCCCCCAAAAAAACCATGGTCCCCAAAAAATGGTTCCTCAATTAATAATCCCACATTACTAAGGCCCGTGAGTTTGCAAATGGGAGTTCCTTTATGTACCCCTTCAAAATACTAACGGTACCCCTCTATTTACATACCCCTAAGCTTATCTACCTACCCCATCGGGTCTTTTTTTTTAAAGGAAAGACGGGCTTAAGAAAGCCCGACACTTTATTAGACTACCTCATTAAATTGAGGTTTGGAGAAATACAAGATGGTGGAGAATTTGCATTCCACCTATTATTTACATTATCTTGCATTGCAAATTGGCATAACTGATGTGCCAGATGATTAACAACTTTAGGGACATGTTGAAACTTTGCATCAACAAAAGAAGAAGCTTTATGTTTGATCTCCCGAATGACGGAACGTATACTCCAAGGAATATCACGATCATCCCCTAAAATTGAAGTTGTAACATTCTTTGCATCACCTTCAAAGATGACATTCTCCACAGATAAACTTTTCGCCAAAGAAATTCCTAGTCTGCAAGCTATAGCTTCAGCCAGAATGGAGGAAGTAGCGTCAAAGGTGATTGTTTCACATCCTAAGAACACACCTCTGTGATCTTGAGCCACCGCCCCTGCTGCTCCTTTATTTGGAATGAAAGCAGCATTTATATTAATCTTCACATAGTTATCATCTGGAGGAATCCATTGTTGTTGCTGCGGATTTATATCTTCCCCATCTATTGCATCAGGATAATTAGCCATGCAAAGATCAACGTCATGATAAACTTTTTTAAGGATTAAACCAAAGAATGCAAGATCTTCGAGAAAAACTAGAATTCGTATCATGATCCATCCAATCCATTAGAATATCATTCACATTCTCCAGAGTTCCACCAATGTTAAAAGATAGAGAGGCACTATCAAATACCATTTTCGACATATGACAGTCAAAAAGAAGATGAAAAATTGACTCTGAACAACCCTTGCAGAACGTACAAGAAATATCCCCATTATGAACAAACCTGTTAATATTCATCTTCACTGCAATGCCATTATTTATAATCCTCCAAATGAAAATGTGTATTTTTGGTATTATATTTTTGAAGGACCAAAAGCGTTTCCATGGAAACTGACTGTAAGAAGAAGAAACAGGGATATCATTGTAAGCAGACGATAACACGATTTTGCAGAGAAAATACCTGACGGAGTGCAAGACCAAGTTAGAATATCCTTTGCATCCAGATCGATATAAATCGAAGATATATGCTCTACAGTATCAGGAGAGAAGTTATCTTGTAGAAGTTCTAAATTCCACAAACCTGTGTCAGGGTTTATGAGATCGCAAACTCTATGAATATCAGTGGATGTTATCGAATTTTTAGGAATAAGATTATCCATATAGTTTGGTAGCCACGGGTCTTCCCAAATCCTTACTTTTCTCCCATCTGAAATCTGCCAGAATATTTTGTTTTCCAATAACGGTCTAACTTCAAGCATATTGTTCCATATGGCCGAGGATCTGTCATTCTTCTCAGCCAACCAAAAGCTAGGATCTGTTCCATATGCGTCTTTGAAGTTTGATAGCAGTATCTACTTCCCACTAAAGAACTCTACCAATTTCTAATTGACTTTAACTTTTCATATATATTTGGGTTGTATCACTCAATATGAGGAACCTAGCATGACATGTAATATGGTACACCGAGAGCAATCTTTTGCTAAGTGCTGCGGTCACATACTCACTTTATCTAGCCACTGTGATACGGCTGCAACTATATCTGAAGTTACACAACAAAACCAATGATACAAAATATCGGTCTGGTGGATATTACGTCGAGGATATTTACCAGACATCCTAAGTTCAATTTCTATTATTACCAAAAATTTACAGTCAAAGAAAGAAAATTGTACCTATGAAAGATATCAGTTCCTTCTAAAAAGTATCACTTGCATCAAAAGTAAGCTGCAAGTGACCAATAGAAATTCAGACTAAAGATTTTCAACAAACCTTGATGAGTGAAATCGGCTCTCTTGGATCTTCCCGCAATAGCAATTACAGGTTTACATAGTAATCTATAAGTAGATTGCATTAATCCTTCACACAACAATTATAACGGTATCCAGTGTAAATTTTTCATCTGATATGTAACCTAGAATGCCACTGGGAATGACCAAGTTTATAAATATCCCAATACATATACATAAATTGACTTTACATAATCATGGTTTGGTAACATGAATAACATTTTCTACTCAAAAGATGAGGTGGCTTCTTGATTCTTATTCGTTTAGGTCATTGACAATATTAACTTGTTACATTTTTTATCAGGCATTTCTTCGAAGAGGACATCGGCAACGAAAATGAAATAAAATATATAGGCAATGGGTTTCATCTAGCTAAATGCAACCATACAGATATAATCATGATTAAATTGAATAGGATGAAAAGAAGTTGTATAAGAGAAGGTTCAGTTCATTACCCTAGTTAGATTGGTGGAGTCCTAAGTGAAATGCGTTGGTAGGGATTTGAAGAGGTTGGAGGAAATTCCTTGGGAAAATTGAACTTTCGAAGCAGTCGTCTCAATCTTCTATCCATCAGTGCGGTCAATTAGTTTTTGATATCTTCATTCTCTTCTTCCTCACAAAAATTTCCAATCTCCAAAAACGGAAAAAATCGAAAACCCAATCACAAAATGTTGGAAAAAGTATTCAAAAAAGAAAAATCTCTAATTCAGGTAGCAATTTCTCTGTATCAAATAATGTCGATGTGGTGTTTGATTCATTCTGCTCGATTAAGATTCTGAGAGTAGAGAGAACAACGAGTAATAAGAGAATAGAAAAGAGAAGAGAATTTGTTCCTTGCCCTTTATTTTCTTGGAATTAACTGGAGTAAAAGGCATGAGCGTGGTGTTAAGGTAAGGGTAGTGTCGTAAATCCGAGGTGGCTTCACCAAAATTATCAATGACTTCGTTGCCCTTTATTTGCATGGCTAGAATTCGTATCATGCTCCATCCAATCCATTAGAATATCATTCACATTCTCCATAGTTCCACCAATGTTAAAAGATAGAGAGGCACTATCAAATACCATTTTCGACATAGGACAGTCAAAAAGAAGATGGAAAATTGACTCTAAACAACCCTTGCAGAACGTACAAGAAATATCCCCATTATGAACAAATCCGTTGAAATTTGAACTTAGGACCTAAGGTCACTGAAATTCACTAGTAAATGTAACATTTTCCAGTGAAGTTCTGCAATTTCATTCTCGACCGGATTCACAGCCGATCGAATGGCCAACTGACACTTTCTAACGTGTATGTCAGGGTTTGTACTTTTAGCATTTTCGTTTTTAATTTTTTGTCTGGAACAAATCCAAAATGACAACGAGCACAACAACTCCTAAGTCGTTTCGAGGATGGCATGCATGTTTCTCGAGAATCTTTAGCTTTGTGGGACGATTTTGTTTGATCAGAATATTATAGGCCGATTGTCGTTATGATTTTTGAAATAAGACCTTCAAAAATCTCTGCTCTTCAACTCTTACAACATCAGTCGGACACGAAGTAGATGGAGATGAAACAGTTGAAGGATCCACTAATAGTATTTAATTATATTACATTGCCTTAATTAATTGGTCGATCAGTGCAAATATTGAGCCTATGTAGTATCAATCTGTATGTAATCAAGACGAAAATAAATCAAATTTAATCTGTGGCATATTACTCCGAGACCATACCTTCAGTTTTTTTAAAAAGGCCAAAAATGGTTGCATTTCTTTCTTAAACCCGAGGAAGAAACAAAATGTTAATAAGGAAAAATGAGATTCCTTACACCATCAAGTATTGAAGCTGCTCAGTGCTACTTCCTCTATTTCTGAGATAAAATGTTTATGTGGTGTCCAAGTATTGTGCCTATAATGAATTTTTAATCAAATTCATGAATCACCATTCCTACGTTACCCATCTTACAGTCTAGCATTTTTTTAAGTTCACTTCATTACTCTATGTCTGCATTTCTAGATTGTTTAGTGATACTGATATGTAAAATTACGTCTTTTGACAGTATGTTAAATGGTGGGTCGGGTTCTCCATAATCCTACAATCATTGAACAAGATCAACCTTGAATAAATAATTGAGCATGAAGGTCAAGTTTGTCGGCATCCAAGAATCTTCTAGCAAGCTCGCTTCATACTCATGTATAACTATTTTTTGCAACTCTTTATTTCGCATTTCCATTCTTCCAGGTAGTGTTAGCATTGCACCTGGATTAAGTCTTTCTAGCAATGGAAGAGCCGAGGCCACTTAAACGGGCATTAACTGATGCCCGCTGCTGGGGCTATTCTTGGCGGCATTATCTCAAATGGTAACATCCCCGATGGATTTCATCAAGATTAGATTTCAGGTTCAGTTGGAGCCAGCTTCATCATGGGCATTACTTCGTAAAGACATGTATGGGTCGTCAAAATATACCAAGATGATGCAGGCAACTAAAGACATTCTTAGACAAGAAGGTTTACTGGGTTTTTGGCGTGGTAATGTCCCAGTGCTATCATGGTCATGTCGTATACTTTTATACAATTTGTGGTGTTGCACAAGTTTAAATTTTTTGTTTGAGGCTCATCTAAGGCAGAGGATTACATTCATTTTAGTCCTTGCTTATCTTATTTAAGCAGAGCATTAGCGGGATCTGCAACAAATGTCGAATCATAAGGAATGATCTGTTACGAACTATTTTAGCCTCACAGGGGAGCCAAATGTCTATACAACCATGACATATGCTTTTGTTGATATCGTAAGAAGTCGTGGCTTTTGAGGGTTATATGCAGGATTACCACCGACTTTGGTTGAGATCATTCCTTATGTTGTGCCAAAATCATTCCTTATGCTGGCCTGCAGTTTGGCACGTATGACACCTTTAAGCTCTGGAATTGCGGTTGAAAAGGCTCAGGTCATCCGATCAAGGTTCAGACATACAAGTGAAAGTCTCTCTAACTTTTAGCTTTTTCTCTGTGGGTTAGCTTCCGCTACATGAGAAAAAGTTGTTTGCCACTACCTTGATGTTGTCAAGAATAGGTTCCAGATTATAGGGCTTCCTAGGGACCCATTTTATGGAGCTTGGGTCGAGCACCATGCTTACAATGGCATCTCTGATGCTTTAAGATGCATCTTGGTTACTGAGGGGTGGGCTGGCCTTTACAAGGGTGTCCTTCTGTAATCAAAGCTTCTCTAGCGCGTGCAGTCACATTTGTAACTTATGAATACACATCAGAATGGTTAGAATCCCACTTAACTTGGAACATAGTTTGATTCTTTTTACACTACAGTATTTTGTTTGTAGCTTTTAATTACAACAAAAAAGGAAAAGACCATATTCATACTTTCTGATTTTGATAATCTGTAATAATCCCCATTTACATTGTATAACAATATATTTACCTATTAAAAATTATTTTCCAGGCACTCGCATCGCGCGTGCGTCTATACTAGTATATATAAAGATGATAACATATTTCCTGCGTGATTTGAATGTTGTTCTTATTTTCTTGGAAGATCCTTTGATTTTCTTAAGCTGATGATAAACAGCCGCAGTAGTCACTAGTCAGCAGATGTTAGAGTAGGAGTCCACCCGCTCGAGGCCCAAACATTGAAGGGCCCACTTTTCCAGTCTTCTGTTCTGCCTATCCACGAGTACAGATACATCTCAATTAATAATCCCACATTACTAAGGCCCGTGAGTTTGCAAATGGGAGTTCCTTTATGTACCCCTTCAAAATACTAACGGTACCCCTCTATTTACATACCCCTAAGCTTATCTACCTACCCCATCGGGTCTTTTTTTTTTTAAGGAAAGACGGGCTTTAGAAAGCCCGACACTTTATTAGACTACCTCATTAAATTGAGGTTTGAAGAAATACAAGATGGTGGAGAATTTGCATTCCACCTATTATTTACATTATCTTGTATTGAAAATTGGCATAACTTATGTGCCAGATGATTAACAACTTTAGGGACATGTTGAAACTTTGCATCAACAAAAGAAGAAGCTTCATGTTTGATCTCCCAAATGACGGAACGTATACTCCAAGGAATATCACGATCATCCCCTAAAATTGCAGTTGTAACATTCTTTGCATCACCTTCAAAGATGACATTCTCCACAGATAAACTTTTCGCCAAAGAAATTCCTAGTCTGCAAGCTATAGCTTCAGTCAGAATGGAGGAAGTAGCGTCAAAAGTGATTGTTTCACATCCTAAGAACACACCTCTGTGATCTTGAGCCACCGCCCCTGCTGCTCCTTTATATGGAATGAAAGCAACATCTATATTAATCTTCACATAGTTATCATCTGGAGGAATCCATTGTCGTTGCTGCGGATTTATATCTTCCCCATCTATTGCATCTGAATAATTAGCCATGCAAAGATCAACGTCATGATAAACTTTTTTAAGGATTAAACCAAAGAATGCAAGCTCTTCGAGAAAAACTAGAATTCGTGTCATGCTCCATCCAATCCATTAGAATATCATTCACATTATCCAGAGTTCCACCAATGTTAAAAGATAGAGAGGCACTATCAAATACCATTTTCGACATAGGACAATCAAAAAGAAGATGGAAAATTGACTCTGAACAACCCTTGTAGAACGTACAAGAAATATCCCCATTATGAACAAATCTGTTAATATTCATCTTCACTGAAATGCCATTATTTATAATCCTCCAAATGAAAATGTGTATTTTTGGTATTATATATTTGAAGGACCAAAAGTTTTTCCATGGAAACTGACTGTAAGAAGAAGAAACAGGGATATCATTTGTAAGCAGACGATAACACGTGCAGAGAAAATACCTGACGGAGTGCAAGACCAAGTTAGAATATCCTCTGCATCCATATCGATATAAATCGAAGATATATGCTCCACAATATCAGGAGAGAAGTTATCTTGTAGAAGTTCTAAATTCCATGAACCTGTGTCAGGGTTTATGAGATCGCAAACTCTCTGAATATCAGTGGATGTTATCGAATTTTTAGGAATAAGATTATCCATATAGTTTGGTAGCCACGGGTCTTCCCAAATCCTTACTTTTCTCCCATCTGAAATTTGCCAGAATATTTTTTTTTCCAATAACGGTATAACTTCAAGCATACTGTTCCATATGGCCGACCAAAAGCTCGATTCCTTAAGATATTTTGCTGACAGAAGTTGAACCCATACCGCGTCTTCTTCTTCTAAGAATCTCCAAACAAGTTTGCAGATGAGAGATTTGTTTATCATTTCAGCGCTACGAATTCCCAGACCACCTAATTCTTTTTGAAGACCAGTTTTTTGCCAATTGAAAAAATGTAATTTCTTAGTATTTGAAGAATGCCCCCGCCAGAAATTTCTAACTATTATGTCTAGATGATCCGTAACACCCTTAGGTAATAAGCAGATACCCATGAAGAAAGTTGGGATTGCAGTTAGAGTAGATTTACAGAGAACCGTTCTACCTGCATGATTAGTAAAATGCTGCCTCCAACCAGAATATCTTGAACCAAATTTATCCTTCAATAAATCATAAGTTGAAATCCTGTAATCTGATTTAAGTGGACAAATTCCTAAGTATTTATCATCCACTGCCATTTCCCTAACACCCAAATCTTGAATAGTGGTTTGTTTTCTCAAGTCTGAAATGCCTTTGCTAAAGTGGATGGAAGACTTACTGAAATTGATATGTTGCCCAGAGAGACTAGCATATTGAGCACATAACTTTTTCAAATTACTAATGTTCACCAAAAAAAAAGAGGTCATCAGCAAACATCAAATGACTGATTGTTGGTGTCCATCTATTTAATTTGCATCCCTGATATAATCCCTGAATTTCAAACTGATGCATCAAGATTGATAATCCTTGAGAACAAATTATAAAAAGAGATGGCGACCGAGGACAACCCTGTCTAATGCCGCGTTCATTCTTAAAGAAGCCTTGTGGAGCACCATTCAAATTAATTGAGAAAGAAGCCAACGTAACACAATTTATAATAAGAGCATGAGAAGTACCTTGAATACCCATTATATGAAGCATATCACTGAGAAAACTCCAATCTACTCTATCAGATACCTTTGCCATATCAACCTTGAGAGCAAAATGTCCATTAACATCATAAGAATTATTCATAGAATGCAAAAATTCATTTGCCACAATTATGTTATCCAAAATTTGTCTCCCCAGAACAAAGATGTCTGAGATTTACTTATAAATTCATTCAGAAAGAATCTTTGCCACCAATTTATACAGCACATTGCAAAGAGAAATCGGACGATAATCTGAAGGAGTCTCTGGATTCTTTATTTTTGGAATCAAAGTAATATGTGTGTGATTAAGAAGTTCAGGGAAAACAACATCTCTAAATATCTGAGAGATTAAATGCACAACATCATTACAGACAATTGACCAACATTTTTTGTAAAAGATAGGAGAATAGCCATCCAGACCTGGTGCAGTGAAAGAGCCCATATGAACAAGTGTTGACCATATTTCCTCAGTAGACGGGATTCTTGATATATCAGAATTATTCACCACCATAGGAGGAGTTAAACTCTGCAGAGATAAAGGAATTTGATCTATACAAGTTTCTTTTCGAAATATTTCTTGAAAGTGAGTCACCAGCATCCTAGAAATTTCATTGTGATCCGTAACCCAAGAATTATCAGCTTTCTTTAGATGGCTGATGTTATTCTTTTTTCTTCTACATTGAACGAATAAATGAAAATGTCTTGTGTTTCTATCTCCATCTTTGGCCCAATTTTGTTTCATTCTTTGATCCCAATATGTAGCTTCCATAATCAAGTACTCGTTAAGTTGAGCAGCAAGATGTTTTTCCTGATGAATAAATGCAGCAATCGGCCTCATTGCTTGAACTCTTAAAAGCTTGTTCTTCAAAGTTGATATTTTATGTCTGACACAGCCTATCCTCTTGCGACTCCAATCAGTAAGAAAGCTACCTAATTTGCGAAGTTTTGATTGGATATTTTCATCGTATCTTGACTCCAACACTGTCCAACCTTTTCCATGAACTCTGGATGAGAAAGCCAATATGCCTCAAATTTGTAGTTTGGCGGAGCTCTCGGCAAGTTTCTCATAGTGTTAAGTAATATAGGAGCATGATCACTGGAAAGGAGAGGTAGATGAAGAACCGCAGCAGAGTGGAAAGCAATGCACCATTCTGGATTTGCTAAGACACGATACAGACGTTGTCTAATATGATGTTCATATGATCTCCCATTACTCCAAGTGTATGCTGGTCCCGAGAAACCCAAATCCAATAAGTGATTTTGGTGAATAAATTTGTTAAAGTGAGAGAAGTTAGAATTAAGCACAGGCAAACCACCACTCTTTTCTTTGCTAGCAACAATAGCATTAAAATCACCAATCTATTCTTATACCCCTGAGAATAATAGAAACACAAAACTGTATATCCTCATTCATATAAAATTTAAATTTGCACTTTCAGATAAGATTTTCAATATCATTTCGGGACTTATGGCAACACTTGATTGATTCAGTCGCACATTTCGAATTTAGAGAGTACTGTTATAAAAGGTATCACCGCCATTAAAATGATATCTTTGAAGCTCTATTTCTCCTACAACAAAAAATAAAAAATAGATGATGGTGCTGATGGGGAAGAAGATCTTCACAAGGCAGCTAAAACATGTTATATACATACAATTCAATAAAGGGTGTAAACTGAATATAGGGGTTCTTTTGTTAATTGAATTTTGAATGTAAGATCATTTTTGTTAATTGGGAATTCAAGGTGTAGATTTTGTACTAATGGTGTTTGAATAAATGTCTGAGACAAATGTTGTTTCTGTGTATTTGAGTGATTTTATGAGCTTTGGGTGATCATGGGTTTCTTTCTATTTTGAAATTGAAAAGTATGCGATGTTAGAACTTAGTGGGTGAAAAATCTAGGAAACTGTTTGTTTGTCCACAATACAATTCCACATTCTATCATTGTTGGCATGAATACTTCGCGGATCATACGATGAATTTGAGTTTTTTTTTCTTTTTTCTTTTAATATACTAGATTACTGCTGCAGCAGTGTGGGGACGACCGAAGTTTGGAAGCCACTCTGTGGGATTGTAGGGGGTCTTTTTTTTGTGACAGTTTTGTAGCAGTTTTGCAACAATATTGGTAACAGTTTTTTAATAACAATTATAAGTGTAATATTTACGTAATACTTATTATGTAACAATTTTGTAACATTTATTTATAACAATTTTGAAATAACAACAGCAGCTTTAGATCCGATGGCCGAATTTTTTTGGTAATCAACGGTCAAGATTAAAATTAAAAGTATAGGTGACGGTTTTTTTGCCATTTTCACGCCGGAAATACCGTCAATCGGTTCGACTTCCGATCGTTTTGACCGCGACTAACCGTAGTCGTGGTTGATGACTATCCTATTTTCGATCCAATTTCATGGAAAAAAAACTAATGGTCGTTCAATTTTTGTGATTAAAAACAACAACAAAAAAACGTTACAAATTGACAACATTATGGCTCCCCTATTGAACATTAAAGGGACTCCCTTCGGTCGTCCCAATAATAGTTTGTATAAACAGTTGAAGAAGGTAATGAAAAAGAAATTAATTTTACGATTTGGGATATACGGCCGAAGAAGATGTAATTATCTTTTTTTTTCCTCTGTCGAGGAAGGGTATGTGTATCAAAAATTTCGACTAATTTTTTGATTCTCATATTAACTTGATTATAACTAACATAACTAACTAGTGGGGGTACCGTTAGTATTTTCGAGGGGTATATAAAGAAACGCCCTTGCAAATAAGGTTCTCCGTTATGGAAAAATCGACATAAAACAGATTATTCTGTCAACGACTACTCTGTATTAGCCGTTATTGAGCGGCTATATCTCCAAATCCTATGTAACTCACTTTTACATAATCGAACTAACTCAACTCTCCTTAACATAGATTAATATTCACAAAAATTTATCTCTTCTTAAAATAAATTTCTCAATTTGACATAATTTGTGATGAATGGATCTATTTTTGATTTTTCCGCTGAGCAGATGGAAATGATTATGTATTTACAGATGTTGCAACAATTAAATAATGAGTTAGATGAGGATAAACGAGAAAGAAACAATACATTTTGGCAATACAACGTCAGGGCTTATATACACTTACTCCTCCAGAGCCCAGAAAAGTATTCCCAAAAAGATGGACGTTTCGAGGGAAGAAAGACTAGTAGCAGTAAATGATGCACAATTATCTCAAAGTCGGATGTGTGTACTCTGGGACGGAGCCAAGATTTCTAAAGTGGGGGTGCAAAAATTATTTTGGGGTTGCAAAAAAGAATTTAGGGGTGCAAAAAAGCAAAATTAGGCTTGTAGATAGCCAAAAATTTTCAATTGGGCCTTAAATTAGTCTTCGAAGCCAGCTTGGCAGGGGTGCAAGTGAACACCCTTGCAATGAGATGGCTCAACCCCTGTGTGTTTTGATCAAGATTTTCAATGTTGATACTGCATGGCCCGACACTTGGTTCAAAATATTATCAAATACTTTTGTCATGTACAACCTATTTTTAATTATCAGTATGATACACGACGTATTTGAAGATATAGTCCTGAAAAAAAAGTTATTGCAACCCTTGGGGATTTTATGTTATGGTTGTCCATCGAAGCCACTGGTGAGTATATTTGTGTGAGTAAAGCAACAACATATGCAAATCTCTCAATGTTTTGCAAACCTGTGATTAATCATTTTGGTCCAAGGTTTCACGAAAACCCGAAGGCCAAGATAGTGGACTTACTCTAGCAAAACATTAAAGAGGCTTTGCTGGAACGTAAGGTAGTCTTGATTGAATGCATTGGGTTCGTAAGAGACGCCCTCCCGCTTTAGCAGGTCAGTATAAGGGCTGACCACAATAATATTTGTGTCTACTTGTGATTGTTGGATATAACTTTTTTTTTTTTTTTTTTTGGAGTTCCGGATTCACAAAATGATATAAATGTTTTGCACAAACTATTTATGTTGACCCGAAGGATAGAATTTTCCCTCAAATAAAATTCACAATCAACGGAAATAACTACACTCATGGATATAATCAAACGGATAAAATCTATCCACAATGGTCAATTTTTGTTCAAGCCTACAATCAGTCCGGCGAGTATCGCAAGTTCAAGTATTTTAACAAGAAACAAACAGATTTAATAAAGAATTGTGAGCGCCCATTTGTAATTTTAAATGAGAAGTTCTCTATCTTTTGTGGGTCATATATTTCTTTTGATCCAGTTGAAATTCATAGAGTCATGCCCACGTGCATAGTTTTGTAAAACGTGATCATTGAGGAAACCCGACGAGGTACTTCTTGGGCAAATAATCCTAACGAATATTTGAGATTTGATGTCAAACCATTATATGGGGTGTTAGAGCACTGCTCGGTCGAACTCGCATGCGTTGCTATCTCAAGCATGTTTGTCAATATTAGTGATCAAAACTATATGTCTTGATTTCTAGTTTACTTATGACTAAGTCTCGGTCTAGGATAGTTAAGTGTAGTTGAGCTCCAGACTCCATGGCGATCATCTTACGAAGACAAAGAACTACTCGAGGAATAAGTGGAACTTCATCCGACAAAAAGGTATGTGGAGACTTGAACTTATCTGTCACTCAAAAGTCTATTCTATCTCCTACTCTTGAGACAGTAGTCGTATAAGTATGATAGTTTTCATACATACACATTTGTTATTTCGAGCCGAGTTTACTCGCCTATATTTTTCTCGAAATATGTGTAGGTGAGCTTTCGCTTTAACCATTTTCATCTTTACCCGTGACAAAAGTCATGATGATGTTTCAATCTAGAAAATAGCTTTGATGACGATAGTCGTGAATAACGATTGTTATAACATTATAGAAAAATGTTTCAATGAGTGAAATGTAGAGTTGAGATTACCAACTATGGATATAAGCATATATAGTGTGTTCGCACATTAGTGTATAAATCCATGTGCCGGAAACCAAGTGCGTGCATATGTGTGCATGCGGTATTGGTGAAGGAGACAGGTTGAGTACGCGTACCCACAAAAGTTTTCATACCGAAAATTTCTGCTGAGTTTGTAAGTTTGCAAACTAGTAAACCAGTCACCTTAGGTACGCATACCCATACGCGTACCCACGGAAGTTT
>JAJJWW010003939.1:0-33106 GCA_023531295.1 Papaver armeniacum
AGGATTTCCTGCAACTACAAAACCTGTATCAACCTAATAAAATTGCAAGTAGATCAACTTAATGATCCTTGACAATATGTATATAGAGTTTATATCTCTATCTCTTCTCAATCATAAAGTTTAGACAGTGGAGTCTGTGAACCTAATTGTTAAGAAGAGTACTTGGACGATCTCAAAAATCAATATCCAAGATCAATCTAGTCATATATCCAAATAATTAAGTTGAAATTCCGCCAAGTATGAAACTTGTTATCTATCTTTCAAGTTACGAATTCTACAAGAACGAGTCTCATAATTAGTCACAATTATTATAGACGTATCTACTAGAATTGAACACATACTACTCGTGTAATCCTATTAAACATATAAACAATATAATGCGGAAAGAAAAACATAAGACACCAAAAGTTTTGTCAATGAGGAAACCGCAACTGCAGAAAAACCTAGGGACCTCGTCCAGATGTGAACAACAAACTGTATTAAGCCGCTGCAGACACTAGCATACTATCAGACTTCGGACTGGAATGTAGTTGAGGCCGAATTCACCCTCCAAGCAATTCGGTTACATTCGCGCTCCTTAGGTCTCTTGAACCTCACAAGGCTCTACGCAATTGATTCCCTTAGTTGACATCCTTTACAGCCTAAGAGTTGTTTCAACCTAAGTGAAGACTTTTGATAACAATCTGCCTCAAACAGATAAGCCTATTTGATTTCCCTTTAGATCAAAGATCAAGGTTTGGAAATTTGTTTGCAATAAACAAAGCTAGCAAACCTCACAAATCCTGAACACTTATACCCAGTTAGCTGAGAAGCCTGGATTCTTAGCCACCTCTCAAGAACAATCGTGAATTAATCAATTAAGAATACTCTTCAGGTATCTATCTTGGGGAATCACAATGACTATGTCTGGGACGCAGAAAACTTTGTGATTTCCATCTATCTTGCTATTGAAAGAGATTATGAAAACCTCGATTAACGCTCATCATTTCTCAGACTTTAAGGTTTAGTAGATGATACCACCTAAGATTGGAAGCAAAGTAAAATGTTTTCATCATTTCCCAAACTGTGGGGTTTAGTCGATTGTGGCACCTGAAACTCGGAGGTGTTTAAGGAGGAAATAACACCTCCCATATTATTACTCGGAGGTGTTTAAGGGCACAAAAAAATATCATGGTTATTCTGGTTTAGGTTTAAAGACACAAGATTATGAACCAAACCATCGCCTATCATCATTCAGTAGTCTAATTTTCTTTTATCATCATTGAGTAGCACAAAAATTCTCATGGTATACGGTTTTCATTTTTGCCATCCTGGTTACAAAAACTTGAGCAATGTAATGGAATATATCCTATCTTTTCACTTTAGTATTCATTAATTGACACAATCAGCCTTCTGTTGTGTATCTTCTTTTCTTACACTCCCTTTACCTTCTTTTACACGTGTCTCTTCCTTTGTGGTTTGACTTTCTCATCTGTTGGTTGGTGGTTATATTCACCAGTTCTGTGTGTCTGTAAGTGTGAAGAGATATTTTCTTTGTCTTGAATACCAATGTCAGTTTGGTATCAGAGCGAAAGCTCTTGATCCAAATATGCTCTTCCGCTGTTATAATTTCTTCTTCTGATTCATATTTTCTTTTCATCAAGTAACGTTGTTTGTTCTTCGATTGAATCAGATTATTCCTTTGTTTACAATAATCTATATCTCTTCACCATGGAAACTAGATCCATTTCTAAAACACCTTTTAATCAACTTTCAAACATCATTCAATTAAAGCTTACTGAAAACAATTATCTCACATGGAAATCTCTTTTACTTGCTCTTTTTACAAAATTTCGTGTTGCTGATTATGTCGATGGATCTTGAGAATGTCCTGCAAAATACACATCTCGACATAATGAAAACAATGATCATGTTAATCCAGCTTACACTCTGTGGCAAGATGAAGATACAACACTGATTTTACTCATCAACTCAACAATTTCTGATTCTGTAATTCCTTATTTTGTTGGAGCTCAAACATCTCACGAATTATGGACCAAAATTGAAGGTAGATTCTCTCAGGTTTCAGCTACTCACACAATCCAGCTCAGAACAAAGCTTCAATCAATCAAATTGGGTAATGATTCTATCACTAACTATCTTAATGAGATTCGGAAAATTGTTGATGCTCTTGCTGCTGCTGGAACTATTATTAGTGACAGTGAAATGGTGGTTACAATTTTATCTGGTTTAAATGCTTCTTATGATTCCTTTGCTACATCAATTCGCATTAGATACCCACCTGTCACCTCTGTTGAACTACACAATCTACTTCTCAGTGAAGAAATTTTCATCAAATCTAGGTCTACTTCCATAACTCATGAATCTGAGAATAAAGCTTTTATGTCTCATTTTAGACCTCAAACTACCTATAGACCATCTTATCCTGCACAGAGAGGTGGTCATAGTGTCAATTACAGGGGCAAAAAACCTTTTAATCCAAATTATTATCCACCACCCCAAGGGTATGGTCCTTCATATCCCTCATATTCACCACCCCAAGGGTATGGTCCTTCTTATCCCTCATATTCACCAATACCACCACCATTTAAGAGTTACACTTCTTCTATACCTATGTCCACACCACCACCAACATCTCTGCAAGCTACTGGTGAGAAAATCAAGTGTCAACTGTGTGGTAACACTAGTCATCTTGCACCTGAATGTACACATAGACTCAACTTTGCTTTTCAAGGACGGAACCCACCTCAGAACCTTCATGCCATGCTTGCTGCTGCCAACATCTTTGGTGAAAATCCTTGGTATGCTGATAGTGGTTCTAACCAACATGTGACTTCTTCTGCATATCCCATTGAGGACTATACTTCTTATGATGGCTATGAGTATATACAATCTGCTACTGGTGAAGGTATGCCTATCTCTTCTATTGGTAATTCTATTGTTTCTACTCCTTCTGGTCAATTTACCCTACAGAATATTCTCCATGTTCCAAAAGCCACATCAAATCTTCTATCAGTCCACAAGTTTAATAGTGATAATCATTGCTCTATAACTTTCACTCATACTGGTTATTCTGTGCAGGATCTTCAGAGTGGGAAGATTCTGCTTCAGGGACCACATAGAAATGGCCTTTATCCCATCAATTTTCACTCCAACAATTTTAAAGCTCTTCACACTATAAAGCCTTCCTCTGCTCTGTGGCATCATAGGCTTGCTCACCCCTCTTTTCAAACTCTACAAAGAGTTTGTTCTTCATTAAATGAGTCTCATGTAATAACTACACCTATTTTCTGTGATAGTTGCCAACTAGGAGGATCTCATAAACTTCCATTTACTTTATCTTCTAGTTGTACAAGCAAACCTCTTGAATTACTTCATATGGATTTATGGGGGCCTTCACCTGTTCTTTCTAATAGTGGGTTTTCATATTATGTCAACATTATTGATGTTTTTTCTAAATTTTGTTGGTTATTTCCATTATCTGCCAAATCTGACTTCAAAACCATTTTCTTTAACTTCAAAACTCAAATAGAAAATGAATTGTATGCTAAAATAATCTGTATAAGATCTGATGGTGGAGGATAATTTATTAACAATGAATTGGCTCTACTTACCAATGCTCATGGTATTAAACATGAAGTTACCTGCCCTCATTCTTCTGAACAAAATGGTGTTGCAGAAGCTAAACATAGACATATCCTAGACATTGGTAGAACCTTTCTCATCACATCCCACCTTCCTGATTCCTTTTGGGTTGATGCCTTTCTTACAACCAACTTTATCATCAATAGACTACCCACTAGGTCAATCAAATTTATGTCTCCCTTTGAGAAACCTTTCCACAAAAAGCATGATTATCACTTTCTCAAAAGCTTTGGCTGTTCTTGCTTTCCATGGTTGAGACCTTATACCCCTCACAAACTTGCACCCAGAAGCATTCACTGTGTTTTTCTTGGTTATGCTGCTAAACAGAAGGGCTACAGGTGTTTGGATCCTATCTCAGGCAAGGTTTACATTTCTAGACATGTCACTTTCAATGAAGATTGCTTTCCTTACTCTACCTTACTCAATCTCTCCTCACCTTCACCTTCCTTGCTCTCTTCATCCTCTTTTTCATCTGATCATTCTCCATCTCCTTCCACCTCCACCTCTACATCTCCTCTACCACCATCCTTACCATATGTAGCTTCTTCATCCCCTGCTGCTCCAATTACTGATAATTCTCATTCCATGACCACAAGGGGTAAATCTGGCATTTTCAAACCTAAAATGTACTTTGCCACAAAACATAAACTTCCTGACTCTTATTTACACTCCTCTTTTCCACTTACCCCAACCTGTTTCTCTCAAGCCATTAAGATTCCTCAGTGGGTATATGCAATGCACAGGGAACATGATGCTTTACAGTCCACTGGCACTTGGACTAAGGTTCCTCCATGTCCTGGTCAAAATGTTGTGGGTTGCAAGTGGGTATACAAAATTAAGCAAAATCCTGATGGCTCTGTGAATACCTTCAAAGCCAGACTTGTTGCCAAAGGTTTCCATCGGCAAGAGGGTCTAGATTATCATGAAACCTTTAGCCCAGTTGCTAAACCAACAACTATTAGATTGATATTTTCATTGGCTGTTCAGTTCAACTAGAATTTGACTCAATTGGACATTAGCAATGCCTTCTTACATGGTGATCTTCAAGAGGAGGTGTTTATGACTCAACCCCCAGGATTCATTGACAATGAACATCCTGAGTATGTCTGCAAACTGCACAAATCCCTGTATGGCCTTAAACAGGCTCCAAGGGCATGGTATGCCAAGCTACATGCCTCTCTTCTTGACTTGGGCTTTCAAACATCATTAGCTGACACATCATTATTTGTCTACAAAAATGGCTCCATTCTCACTTATTTACTTGTGTATGTTGATGACATTTTGATTACTGGATCCTCTTCAGCCTTTTGTCAATCTGTTATTGATTCTCTCAGCTCTCAATATCCAGTCAAGAACCTTGGTGCTCTACATTACTTCTTAGGCCTTGAAGTTAAAATAAATGCCTCGGGTTTGTTTGTTTGTCAAACTAAGTATGCCTTGGATCTCTTGGACAAAACTCATCTTGTTGGTGCCAAGGAATGCTCTACTCCTGCCTCTACCACCACCAAACTCTCAGCTGCTGATGGCACAATTCTCTCCAATCCCACTGAGTTCAGATTCCTTGTTGGGGCTCTACAGTATCTCACATGGACCAGGCCTGAGATAAGCTATGATGTGAACCAAGTATGCCAATTTATGCATCAACCTACCACTTCTCATCTAGCAGCTGCTAAGAGAATTGTCAGATATATTAAGGGAACTTTGGATCATGGTCTATTTTTCTCCAAGGGACTTCAAACCTTACAGGGTTTCAGTGATGCTGATTGGGCTGGCAGTCCTGATGATAGAAGGTCTACTTCTGGGTTTTGTATCTTCTTTGGCCATAACCCAATTTCCTGGAGCTCAAAGAAACAATCCACTGTTGCAAGATCCACTACTGAAGCTGAGTACAGGGCCTTAGCTAATTCTGCTGCTGAGATTGTGTGGTTATGTCAGCTGCTCAAAGACTTGTTTATCTTTCTTCCTGCACCACCACATCTGCAGTGTGACAACATCAGTGCCTTATCTCTTGCCTCCAATCCAGTCTTTCACAGCAAAATGAAGCATATGGCACTGGATTTCCATTTTGTGAGAGAACTTGTACAAGCCAAGACACTGAAGGTATCTTATATTTCAACTATTGCTCAATTGGCTGATATCTTTACTAAGGGGCTACATGGACCTCGCTTCTCAATGTTCAAGGACAAGCTGCAGGTTTTCAGCTCACAACAGCTTACACACCAGTACAGCTTGAGGGGGGTAATTGACACAGTCTGCCTTCTGTTGTGTATCTTCTTTTCTTACACTCCCTTTACCTTCTTTTACACGTGTCTCTTCCTTTGTGGTTTGACTTTCTCATCTGTTGGTTGGTGGTTATATTCACCAGTTATGTGTGTCTGTAAGTGTGAAGAGATATTTTCTTTGTCTTGAATACCAATGTCAGTTGTCATATGCATTGTCAGTACTATAGCCCCAGTCATGGCTACTAGTGAAAAGTGATTTGGATCATGATCGAACTCGCTAATATTATAGATAAAACAGAACTTCATTGTCAACAATAGTTCAAATTGATAGTAACAAATTAATGACATGGTAGAACAAACAGATGCTAAACTGTGTGTTTACCGTATCATCAATCGAAATTTAGTCGGCAATCATTGTCAAGTTACTAGTATGTCCTCTGACTGCAGGTTCTCTACACATGCGGCTAATATTCCCTGTTCTCATACTACTAGTAGTCTAGTAAAAGCGCTAGAAATCTGAAAATGGCATGCTAAAACTTTAAACTGAATCATCTGCATAAACAAACCACCATGAATCGAGCATCGTGACGCGGTGAGTAATAATAACACAAACTTATTCTATGAAGAAATTTGGGAAACTAGAAAATTATTATATATATATTAATAATGCTTTAAATATATGTAAAGTGTAATACAATGATACACGTAACTAGGGCAGGGGGGCTTCCCTTACCCAGCATAGCAAATTCCGGGTTTCCCACATACCAATTCCTGTCCACGGCTCCCAGTTGGTGTGCCCCAAATACGAGGGGGTTCCTGGGGTCTTTTTGGGACACTATTTGGCAGTTGCACATGGCAGAAGCCATTCCACCAATTGAGATCTTTGATGCTGTGGCCTCAGTTGAGAAGTCTGTAATGGTGAAGGATACAACAAATACAAGAATAAGAAACTACCTTGTGTTCATGTTGATACTTGAGATACAATGATAGAGATTAATGCTGTTACCTTTCTGAGAGAGATTCTCGGAGCTCTCCAACAGTGCACCTTGGAGTCTTTTCCAAATTCCTTCTCTAGTCTGCACATGAAATTATTAGGTCCTGTTAGAGATTCGTAAACAAGCAGACGGATGGAGGTCTCGTTAAGGTAAATAAGAAAGTCATAGCAGTGAGAATTCAGAATACCATCCACAAAAGACTACGGAAAAATTAAAACATCCCTAATATATGCATAGTTAGTGATGAAGTTCTGCTGAAAATGTTAAAGGTTTCTGCAAGAAAATTACTAGTTACTGTTCTGGTGACTGGTGCTATGGAACTACCTATGCCTGATGGTTCTGGAAGGAACCAAGGAAAGGATACCCATCTTACAACGTACACGTGAAAAAGTAATCAAGATATCTAACGACAGGAGAGAATCTTGATCACTTACCCAGCCTCTTCTCCAGAAGTGAATGTGTTAGAACTGGAACAGAAAAGGTAATGGTCACTTGGACAGAAAGATGTTTCGGAAGGTGAGTTCCGAGGAATCTCGAGTTTGTTATGCGGCTGGATCCGCAAACAGGTTGTACGAGAACCATCGGATGAACGTAGCTTTCTTTGAAGTCTTAATGTCTTTGAGAAGCAGCTTGGTTGATTCTCGGGTTCTTGACCAGGACAAGCCTGGCATTCCAAGTGTACATCCTCTTCCTTGGATGAATCAGCTCTAACAACCTGAGGTCGTAGTTGTTGATCATCTTGGTTTGATCTAACAGACATGGATGTACCGGTGCTTAGAGCGTTTCCGAAGCTATTTCTAATAGTAGTAGCTCCTTCTTTATAATGGGAAGAAGTAGGTGAGAACTGGGGTCCAGGATCAGAAGAGTAAGTTTTAATGGCTTTTCCCCTTCGTTGGGCTGTTCCAGAACTGACATCTGAACTGTCTGACTGGTCAGTATAATCCTCAGTGGTTGATTTCATTCTCCGTGAACAACCCAAGAAACGGAAGGACGGCTTATTCCCTTTGCCATTCTTCACAGCAGAAGAAAATGGCCTAAGGTTGATCCGAATCTCAACATTACAACCCAGTACAAGTTGAAGTGAATTTGCAATAAGTTTCCACGACTTCTCTGCTTTGGATACGTGATTAGGACGAGAAAATTCAACCTCTGCTACTGCAACACCTGAATACACAGAGGATATCGATGTGGTAAATTTCGGTAGCAGCAGTCAAAGCCATCTTTACTGGCAGAACCAACACGTCCCCATTTAATGAGCAACAAATAGTAGTTCATAGTTATTCACATTGACAGCCCAGATATTTGGAGCAATATGGAAATGAAAATAAATAAATCTCATTATGAACTTACCTTGGTTAACACATATAGATGATACCCTCCCTTCTTTCTGTAAGAAGCTCCTAAGTGTACTGGATTGGCATTTTTCTAAGGCTTTTCTCCAAATGATTTCCAATTTCCTATTACTATCTGCGTGCATCTCTAAATTTTGGGACTTGTTATCATGAAAAAAACGTGAAAGGTGGTGCTTCTGACTCTCCTCCGTTAAACATGTACTACAAATGCCATCATCTGCATCAGAAGTACAAATCACTGGGCTTAGTTATTTCCTCCCTAATCAATCTGAAACTTATAAAAATATGGAAATTACAGAAACCATAAGTATTACCTCTATGTTGTGTTGCTGCCAGACATGATCTCGAATCATCTCCTTCCACGGAAGAGGAATCTACAGAACTTAATTGTAAAAGTGCTACTGTAAGCCAGGTAGTTTGATTCTTTGATGTTCTCAACTGTTTCTCAGTATCCGAGAGGATCTTTAGTGCATGCCTCAGCTTCTGTAAATCTCCTTCAGCTAGTTCACACAATATAAGGGGGGAAATCTAGTAAGAGTGTATATTGGAATAGAAATGAAAACATAAGATGGAGTAAATGGTGGACCTGAACCATGACAACAATTAAAAATTATCTTCATTTTGTCGATCGGTATCAGTAACTTCTAAACATTTATAGACATGTATCCATGACATGATATATGAATTTAACATGAACGTCTTTGTGATCACAAATATAACCCAAAGAATTGGCAAGTAATGAACTTACAAGTATGTCTTCCACAGAAGTTCCTTCCAGCTTCGGAATTCCCTATTTGACATCTTCCAGCAAGAATGTCCATAATGATATTAGCGAGCTGTGATATTAGCTGCATAGGATCAAGCCGCGATTTCATAAGATCCCTAGCCCTTCTAACTGTATTTGATGTGTCTGAGGACAATGCTAGATCCAGCAATTCAAGCAACTCATCATCCGAAACGACTCCAATCTCCACATGGTCAACAGCAAAAAGAGTGATCATTAAATTATTGAATAAGCATTTTGTATAGTGTATATAAAAAAAAAAGGAAGTTGATATATTAGGCCTTACAAGCTCATGTGCTGATGAAACTGTGATTCTTTTTCCAAGTAAACTCAGTTGATCAAGCATCATCTCGGCGTCACGAAGTGACCCACTAGATTTAGCAGCAATGAAATCCAATGCGGGAGCATCATAATCCATATTTTCTTCGTTACATATTCTCGTCAACCTGTGCACTATATCAACATCTGTTATCTTCGAGAAGTGGTATCTTTGGCACCGTGACACAGTGCTTCGTGGCAGGTTATCCAGGTCAGCAGTAATCATGATAAACACAGAATATCGAGGAAGCAAATCGAGGTTACTCAGAAAAGTTGCCCATGTTTCCGCTTGAAACAACTGGCACTCGTCTATTATGAAGACCTTATATCGTGAGGAAACTGGAGGGCGAGCTGCACTCTTAAGTAGAGATCTAATTTTACCCGTTCGATTGATTTTTGAGGGATCCAATTCCTTGACATCTCTACTTCTTCCAGAGAAGAACAACATACATTCTCGGCACAACCCGCATGGTCCATGTTCATCAAGAGAAAGGCAATTCAAAGCAGCTGCAAAGATTCTAGACGTGGAAGTCTTACCTGTACCACGAGGACCGTGGAAGAGATAAAAGGAAGTGATTCTTCTTCTAGACACAGCATTTAAGAGTGACCTTGCCACAACATGCTGTCCCACCAAATCACTGAAGGTTTTCGGCCTGAACTTCTGACTGAGACTTCTTGGGCTCTCTGAATGTGGAAAAGCTTCTCTTGTACCATACATGTAGTTTGTTTCCTGCTCAGATATACTAATTTCCCCTGATAACAAGGGGTGGTCTTCTACATCGGAAGGAAGATCAGATTGCCTGAATCTTGGGGTTCTAGACCAACAACAACTGATTCCGCAGTGATCAGGACCCTCATTATCCAACTCGTCATTAGCAAACAATGACGGGCTTCGAGTAGACTCGTATATCCGAATATCGCTTACAGATGGGAATGGACTACTAACATTACTATCAAACTCTAAGGAAGCTCTCGACGCTTTAAGTTGTTTATTGTGTCCAGGTTTCCTCTTTATTGCGTTGCAGTCAGGTCTCTCCAATTGCGAAGATCCTAAAGTTGGTTCACTGTAAGAATCCACATCCTCCAAATTGGTGTTGCTAGGCTGTACACAAACCAAATCCAGTGCTCTATTAGCAGTAGTATCACATCTACGGTCAATTGTATTGTTTCCATATGCAAAACCTCCATTTGCTGTTGTAAACCCGAATTCTTCACATGGTTTACTCTTGGCAGCATCTGAACGTCTCTTCTCAAACCTAGTCGACTTGTTAAATTCAAAATCAGTTTTTCTAGGACTATCATCTAATTCAGCATCACTTTGAATATCCTCTTTAGTTTCCTTTAAACCAAAACTATGGCACCTGATAGTACTATTACTTAAATCACTATTTTGGATATCGTTTCGCAATGCGAGAGAAAACCCATTACCATAATCAGGTTCCCAAGTAAGATTATCAACAAAACCAGAATTTTTTGTTGCATAGTTAGTTGAAGGGTCTCTTAATGACTTAACTCTCCTTAGTGCGACTAAAGTTCTTGACAAAGGAAGATCAACCGAATGTCGCCTTCCATCAGTCATTTTCAAAAATGCTCCACTAACAAAACCAGATTTCAAGTACAAAACATAAACCTCAGCAGAAAGAACCTAAGATTTATCCTATAAACATGAAGTGAGAACCTGAGATTTCTCCTATTAGACACCAAACATGAAGAAATAGAACCAATGCAGTACTTCACTTGAGCTGCATTCCTGCAAAAAAAAAAAAAAAAAAAAAAAAGACAACCCTTTTTCAGAAAACATGTTTCATCTTAGAAAAAGCAAGGGAAAAAAACTCATTTGCTCATAAACAGAGACTAGTGCACTTAAAGAAAAGAGAAAAGAAATAACAAAACCAACAAGATCAAACCTGAAGATTAAGTAAAGTTCTGATCTTCACAAATGAGAGAATCCTAACCCTAAAAAAACCAGACTCTTGAGCTTATTTAAAAATGTTCATGGAAATAGTATACAATGTTAATGAGTTTATCCATAAAACTGTAGAGAAGTGAAGAAAAGGGTAAGTAGGTAATTAAACTAAGAACCTTGGTTATTAAATATTGCATTAAAAGATGCCATTGTTCTTGACAACGTGTACAGGTAGAGAAAATTTTTGCAGAATTTTCTGTTCCGTTTTCAGGAATTATAGTCTTGGAAACTGTGCATGAATTTTAGGTCAAATTTGAAATAGACTGTCGTTTTCAATGGTGACTCTCTATGTGTCCGATGTCCACTTCAAAGCCCCAGTTTTATGCGAAAATGCTAGATAGCCCCCGGTTTTTGACACCAAAAATTGACCCCGCCTACGTGTCAATAACCCATTGGTTCATTCATTTAAACAGGCCCCCCTATTTTCCTGGTGGGGTTGGGTGGAGAAGAAATCAATGGTGAATCTAAGTGCCACATAGTGGTGTAAGAAAATGGTGTAAAGAACCGGGTCCCTGTAGCACTTTCGAGTTTTATACCAAAAAGGTGCATGCATTTTTCTTCTGATTACAAGAATGTGAGACATTTTTTCTTGTGATGGAGAAAAGAACCTGGCTTGATGGTTGAGTAAATGGTATACTGATCGGTGCCTAAAATGCATATTTCTAGATCTTTTTGCTGTCTTTTATCACATCTTTAATGCCTTCATGTTCTATTTTGCGACAAATCTTGTATCATGAGCACATCTCCTTTGATGGGTAATTTTGTCGAAATAATCTCTTTTTGTGTTGTGTTTTAGGTGGTTGAGTAAATGGTGAACAAGAGGTCAGCGAGCTGTAAAGTAAGCGTATGAGGAAGTGGGAATGTCGCACCTGGACGCAAGTGAGCTGTTACCTGATAGAACAAATAGTTGTGGTCAAGGAGTGCAAAAATTAATCTGATCAATGGTCTAAAGTTCTCAAATCATGTTTGAAGTCAAGGAGGTCAACAATCTCACCCTTGAACATCTAAACAAGATACACATGCTTAACACTCGGTGAACCCTTCTTTACACTTTCCCTTCTCATTTCCAAAAATCAGAAAAATCTATTCTCCCTAACCATCGACACCACCTCCCTCTTTACTGTCAAACCCATACCACCGTCCATCCTCCCTCAACTGTACTCTCTTCTCTTCCATATCTCAGATGTGTAGTCACTTCCACTTTCCCATTCTCAAAATACTAACTCTCTGTTGGATATCAAACACCTAATTCTATCATTCCTACACACAACCAGTGACCTATTAAGGAAGGAGAAAGAGAATGAAAGTATAGGTTATGGAGTTGAAACCTAGGTCTGATACCACCATCAATGGAGCATGTATGTGACGTTAATGAAGTGGGTGAAAGCAATGGAGTGCAAATCAGTTGTTATGTACCATTTGGTGAGTGATTGACATCTCAATCCCTAGATTTCAGTTGTATTTGTTGAAAAATTGAAACCCAATTTTGGGCGAAATTCATGTATAAATAGGGGTTGTTGTTATGTAACTTAAGGATCCAAGTGAGAAGGATCATAAGTAGAAAATCAATTGTAACCTATCTTCTCAAAAACTGTCCTTGGTAGAAATCAGTTGAACGAAAAGAAATTTGCATGAATGATTTTATCTTTCTTTGAATTTCATATGTCTCCTGTTTTTGCTATGTTCTAATTTCTTAAGCTAAGGTTTAGATGAAGTCCTTAATTTAACTCTAGGATATTTGTGCTGATGTTATTGTTCTTGTTGTGCTTGAATGATTAAGGATAGATTTAATCTTGTGTTACAACATATTACTTTCACCTTGTTTGTTATGCAACCTAGGTAGTCAGAATAATTCTATGTTGTACTTCAACTTGTGCCTAATTGATTGTTGATAATCTGTGATTAGTTGTGCTGTAATAAGACAGCTAATGCTAGGGATTAATACCTTAGTTGATATTAAATCATCCATCTGAAGATAGCCTTGGATATGCGGCAGACTCGAATCTTCCCCGCTGTCTACTATAAGGAACAAGAATAGTTTCATTAGCCAAATAATCTGGTGTAGGTTAAGTGGTGAATTCAATTGCCCTAGTGCCTTCTTATCAAGTGTTTAATCTCTTATTTCATTTACATTTATGTTCTTTAGTTTAAATCATATAAAAATCAATTATCTCGTCGTATCGACATCCCCCTGTTTGATCTAAATCAGTATAGCAAGACTTGAATTTAAATTTGCACCAACCAATTCCCTGTGGGAACGATCCGTACGTGTCGTGTTTTACATTGTAGACACCGTATACTTGCGGTTTAATATTGTAGGCATCTTTTAGTCCTACCAAGTTTTTGGCTCCGCTGCCGTGGACTCGGTAGCGGTGTGGTTGAATTTTTAGTGCTGCTTTGTTGATTTTCAGTTAGGATTGTATATATTCTTTGTTTTCATTTACATTAAAAAAAAAAGTGTTTCAGGTACTGAGTATCACTCTTTACCACTGTTTTCATCATTGTAAAGCTTGTTAAGAACGTTGTAGTCCTGTAGCTTATGTAAGTTAGTGGTAGTATTTAGTCGTATAGATTGCATAATAAATTGATAGTAGTAGTTTTGTTTGTAGATTACTAGTTCAAGGTTATCATCTGCATCTCATCATTTTCTTGTGTCTGTAGTTAAGCACTTTCTTTAGTTAGTCGTAGTACATCATCAATATAGTCTGCATAATAATTAGACAGTGTACCTCTTAAAGTGCTGGTAGTAATTTATCAATTTGCGCCTATGTACCTTAATTTTGTTTCATTGTAGAACCACTCCTTTGTTCATTCTGTAACGTTCATATATAGTATTAGGTGTTGCTAGTTTGTCCTAGTTTAAAAGGTATTTTGTCTTGTAGTTAATTGGTAGTTTATATTAGCTCGTCTCAGCCTCTCATGTTCTGTTAGTCAAATAATCATTAGTTGTGAATTGTCACTGTAATATAGCATTTCTTATCTTTGTTATTACTGAGCTATCTTCCATTTAGAGTAGTATATAGTATTCCACTGTAGTCATTGTTGTGTTCTCTATTTTTGTCTCTTATGTTTGTTGTCTCCATACTGTTGGTTTTTAATTTTGCATTTCAGTTATATTTCGTTTAGGCATCTCATTGTCCCTTTGTTTGATAATTATAGGGCTCTGTAGTTTTCAGTCATTGCATTCTGTAGGCATTCTATCCTTAGTCCATACTTGTCTTGAGTCAGTTTAATCTTTAATTAGTTTTCAACTATTTTAGTTTATAGATCATTTCAATCTGTAGTCATTTGTTAATTTTTATCTCGTAGTATACTTATATTTGTCTGTAGTTGTATCTTACTTTGTTAGCTGTAGGTCCAAAGTAGTAATCATTCATTTTGTCTTTTGTTGATCATTTTATTGTGTATTAGTTTATTTTCCCTTTAATAGTTGCATCGTCCTATTTTCCAGTCAGATAGAATTTTGTTAAACATTTGTTTAGGGTAGTCGTAGTGGATGCATTCTAATAGTTTAGTCCGCCTTAATTCTGTAGTTTGCAGTACCAGTTAGTTCGCTTCAGTACTAGTTAACTACATAATCTGTACCTGTGTCTGTAATACATCTGTACAAACATTCTTGCATCTTGCACTTTATTTTTCTGTTTTCCTATTGAAGTTTGTCTTCAATTGCATGCTGTGCCAACTCCATTTTTTCTAGAAAACATATTACCTACTCAGTCCTGTCATTTCCCTATAATATTTTATCTCGCATTTTGTAGTAAGCCATGGTTATTAGTCGCATCATTTAGCTGTATTTCTGCATATAGTGACCACTTGTATAATCCTATATTAGTTTAAAGTAGCTCATAATACCGTCACCCTGTAAAATATCAGCATTCCTGCATTTTGTATCTTTTCTTTTCATTTTGCTAAGTTGCATTTTGTAGATCCATGTTGTAAATTAATTCCGTTGTTACTGCCAGTATTGGTACAACCTTTCCCTTGCTTTACTTGTACATTTCTGGTTACTAAAAATCTCTTTTGAGTATCCAGGTACCTGCAATATTACTGGAAAACACCAAAGAGAATGGAAAAGGAACTGAGCAATTTTGATTATCGTGCCTAAACCCGGTTCTGTACCGGCGGTATCGTTCTCGAATCTTGTTGTCTGTGATAATTGTGTGAATGATATAGATGATGCCCATGTTTGCTCACTGAACTAGTGCTTACAGACCATTGACCAACCCTTGCAATACATAGTTTCTATGAGCCTGATCCTGTGACGTGTGAGTAACATTTTTTCCTGCTGAAATTGCTATCTCGATGTGCATCTCTAAATTTCTGCTAGACTTGAGTCTATGTGCCCATCCTCACAAATCTGTTGCCATTTCTGTGAACATTGTATTTCTGAACTGTGCACATGATGTTTATCTGGTCACTATAACATGTTGGATATGTCTGCTAGGCTATGATTGTTTCTTTTCGAGACCAAACTAATCGTCTAGTTAGAATTCAGCAAGAGGACATAGTCGAAATCCCCATTTCTGTAGTAGACAGTAATGACCAACCAGAGACAATGGGTGAAGAGTTAAATCAACCCCGTAGTCTCAAAGATTACATGTACCCAACAAGGGCAAGCCAGCCCTCTTGCATTGTTATACCAGAAACTGCTGGTCAGTTTGAATTGAAAGTGAGCACGATACATATGCTCCATGTGTTTCGAGGGGTTGATGCTGAAAACCCCTACCACCATGTGAGAGAGTTTGAAGAGATTTGTGGGACTCTGCGTTTCAACCAAATGCCAGAGGAGTCCCTAAAATTGAGGCTATTTCCTTTCTCTTTGAAGGAAAAGGCGAAGTCTTGGCTCTATGCCCTACAACCACAGTCAATTAGGACATGTGATGATCTTACAAAAGAATTTTTTCAAAAAGTTCTTCCCAAATCACAAGACTGCGACCATTCGTCAAAGTCTGAATAGATTTGTGCAATTAGAGGGTGAGACCTTAGCCAAATACCTGGAGAGATAATGAATTATTGAATTATTGCTTCAATGTCCTCACCATGGTTTTGAAAAATGGAGACTTGTGCAAATTTTGTATGAAGGTCTATATGTTGCCACCCGAACAACAGTTGAGTCAATGTGCAACGGTTTATTTATTGACAAAATTGCTGACGAATCTTGGACTTTTCTAATCGAAGTTGCTGAAAAGACTCAGCAGTGGGAGTCCATTCGTGAACCTAGAAAGACTGCCCCTGTAGCTAATGTTCGTAGGATTGAGTCTGACTTTGAGGGAAATGCGAAAATCGCATCGTTGGCAAGGAGAGTAGAAGCGCTAGAGCTGCAGAAAAATGTGAAACCTATTGCAACTACTCTCCGTGACCATGTCGAAATTTCTATTTGTGCTGCATGTAATAGCTCTGACCATCTAGTGGATAGTTGTCCAGAAATACTTGCTTTTCAGGAATCTAGACTTGAACATGCCCATGCTTTGTATCAAAAGCAAGAACATAACCCTTATTCACAGACCTATAACCCAGGGTGGAGGAACCACCCTAACTTTTCATGGTCTAAGGGCCCTGTACAAGGGGGTACATCAGGAAACACACAAGGGTATCCACACCCTAGAAACCCCCAGATGCAGTCGTACACACAGTACCCTGCTGAGAAAAAATTGTCTAGCATTAAAGAAAGTGTCGGTCTGTTGACCCAAAATCTTTTGCAAATTCAGAAGTCAACTGACCAACGTTTTACAAGTCTAGAACTTAAGATGGGTCAAACTTGTGATGCACTTAATGAGAGGGAAAAAGGTAAACTCCCAAGTCGGCCTCAACAAAATCCTAAGAATGCGTTTCAGGCAGGTACATCAACTTGCAATGAGTCTTCGCATGATCAAGTGCACTCTGTCACCACTCTTCGTAGTGGTAAATTTGTTGATAACAACGTAGGCGTACCATAGATCAGTGAGTCTAAGTCAGACTCATCATTGCATACAACGCCACAGAAAACATCCATTGTAGAAAATGAATTTGAGCATGTTTGTAAATCTAAAAATTCTACTGATGATAATGTTTCTTTGCCATCTAATGTGCTTGTTGCTCCATTTCCTCAAAGGTTGATGCAGCAGAAGAAAGGCACCCATTACAATGAGATGTTAGAGATGTTCAAAAGAGTCAACATCAACATCCCATTTCTTGAGGCAATTAAGCAAATCCCTGCATATGCTAAATTCCTCAAGGATTCGTGTACACAAAAGCGCAAGCTTAATGTGCACAAACGTGCCTTTTTAGCTGAGAAGGTGAGTTCTATCATACAAAATAAGACTCCACCTAAGTTTAGAGACCCAGGTTGTCCAACAATCACTTGCACTATAGGCGACCATACTCTCGATAAGGCTTTGCTAGACTTAGGATCTAGTGTAAACCTATTGCCGTATTCAGTATATGTGCAATTAGGTCTTGGAGAGTTAAAACCAACACCTATAACTCTGCAATTGGAGGACAGATCCGTCAAAGTTCCTCGTGGTGTGGTTGAGGACGTTTTAATCAAGGTTGATAAATTTTATTTTCCCGTGGACTTCATTGTATTAGATACTCAACCTGTGCAAAACCCTGATTGTCACATTCCTGTCATTTTAGGACGTCCCTTCTTGGCGACGTCCAATGCAATTGTCAACTGTCGTAATGGAGTGTTGAAACTGTCGTTTGGTAACATGACTGTGGAATTGAATGTGTTTTGTGTTAGTCAACAGCCTATGGATCTTGATGATAATGATGTGCATGAAATTAATATGATTGAAAGTTTGATTCGAGATTCATTGTCTAACACCATATCGGTTGATCCTTTGCAAGCATGTTTGGAAAATTTTAACTTGGATATGTATGATGCTGAATACATTAGTGAAGTCCACTCTTTGCTCGAATATGTGCCTCATATGGACGTCACTAAATGGCAGACTAAAGTGGAACCACTTCGACTTTCTGATTCCAAGTCTGTTCCGTCCCTTGATGAGCCACCTAAGCTTGAATTGAAAACATTGCCTGATACTTTGAAATATGCATTTTTAGGTTCTTCTGATACTTTGCTTGTTATTATTTCATCTTGTTTAAACATAGAACAGGAAAGTAAGCTTTTAGAAGTACTCAAGGAGCATAAAGAGGCCTTTAGGATGGACCATCTCAGACCTTAAAGGCATAAGTCCCACTGTTTGCATGCATCATATAAATCTTGAAGAAAATGCTAAACCATCTAGGGAAATGCAAAGGAAACTTAATCCTAACATGAGAGATGTTGTTAAGGGTGAGAACTTGAAACTACTTGATGCGGGTATTATATACCCGATTTCAGATAGCAAATGGGTCAGTCCCATTCAAGTTGTGCCAAAAAAATCAGGCATTACTGTAGTTCAAAATGAAAAGAATGAATTAGTCCCTACTCGTGCAACCACAGGGTGGCGAGTTTGCATTGACTATAGGAAGTTGAACACAGTAACAAGGAAAGATCACTTCCCTCTTCCATTCATAGACCAAATGTTAGAACGGTTGTCTAGGCATAGTCATTATTGTTTCTTAGATGGCTTTTATGGTTACAACCAGATTCATATTGCACCTGAAGATTAGGAAAAGACTACATTCACATGTCCATTGGGAACGTTTACTTATCGTCGTATGCCCTTTGGGTTGTGTAATGCACCCGCCACATTTCAACGTTGTATGATGAGCATTTTTTCTGACATGATAGATAATTTTCTTGAGATCTTTATGGATGATTTCTCTGTGTTTGGATCTTCTTTTGATGAATGTTTGAACCATCTCACTCTTGTGCTAATTAGATGTAAAAAAAAACTGGTTTTGAATTGGGAAAAGTGTCATTTTATGGTGAACTTAGGCATAGTTCTAGGACATATCATCTCGGAAAAAGGCATTGAAGTAGATAAAGCTAAAGTTGACCTCATTCAACACTTGCCACAACCTCGCTCTGTGAGGGAGGTTAGATCATTTTTAGGTCATGCTGGTTTTTACCGGCGATTCATCAAGGACTTTAGTAAAATTTCAAGACGTCTGTGTAATCTACTTGCTAAAGATGTTGCTTTTGTATTCGATGATGCTTGTGTGCGAGCATGGGAAGAACTTAAAACTCTTCTTACCTCAGCCCCTATAGTCAGACCACCTGACTGGAAATTGCCATTTGAAATCATGTGTGATGCTTCTGATTTTGCTGTTGGTGTTGTTTTAGGACAGCGCGTCGATAGACTTCCATGTCATATAATATGCTAGCAATACTCTTAGTTATGCTCAACTTAACTACTCAACTACTGAGAAAGAGTTGCTTGTTGTTGTTTTTGCATTGGACAAGTTCAGGTCATACTTGATAGGGTCTAAGGTCATCATATACACTGATCATGCTGCTTTAAAATTTTTTCTTTCTAAGAAGGATGCTAAAGCTCGTCTTATCCGATGGATGCTCTTATTGCAGGAATTTGATCTCGAAATTCGAGATAAGAAAGGTTCTGAAAATGTGGTTGCTGATCACCTATCTAGGTTAAATGTTGAGTCTATTGATGAGTCTGTGCTGATTAGAGAATCAATCCCTGATGAACAATTGATGCTTGTGTCTAAAATGCCTTGGTTTGCTGATATTGTTAACTACCTTGCTACAGGTAGAATGCCTTTGCATTGGTCTAGACAAGACCGTTCTAAGTTCTTGGCTGAAGTTAAACACTTCTTTTGGGATGACCCATACCTGTTTAAGTACTGCTCGGACCAAATCATTAGGAGATGTGTCCCCAACAGTGAACAGAAAGATGTGATATCTTTCTGTCATGACCAAGCATGTGGAGGCCATTTCAGTGCCAAGAAAACTGCTGCAAAAGTCTTGCAGTGTGGGTTTTATTGGCCATCATTGTTTAAAGACTGTCATGATTATTGTGTTGCTTGTGAACGCTGTCAGAAACTAGGAAGTATTACAAAGAGAAACATGATGCCATTACACCCTATCTTGATTGTTGAACTGTTTGATGTGTGGGGAATTGACTTCATGGGACCATTTCCTAATTCTGAAGGTAAATTGTACATCCTTGTCGCTGTTGATTATGTTTCTAAGTGGGTAGAAGCAATTGCAACCAAAACAAATGACCACAAGGTGGTACTTTCGTTCTTAAAAGAGTACATTTTTTCTCGTTTTGGCACCCCTATAGCTATAATAAGTGACGGTAGTTCACATTTCTGTAATAAGTCTTTTGGGTCTTTAGTACGCAAGTATGGCATAACACATAAGGTCGCAACTCCATACCATCCACAGACCAGCGACCAAGTAGAGGTTTCTAATAGGGAGATTAAGCATATTCTTGAAAAGACGGTCAACCCGTCTAGAAAAGATTGGTCATTACGTTTGAATGATGCTTTATGGGCCTATAGAACAACATATAAAACCCATATTGGCATGTCCCCTTACCGGATTGTGTATGGAAAACCTTGTAATTTACCCGTTGAGTTAGAACATCGAGCTTATTGGGCAATCAAGAAACTTAACTTTTCTCTTGATAAAGCAGGTACTCAACGGAAACTTCAATTCAATGAGTTGGAAGAGCTGAGAAATGATGCTTATGATAGTGCTAAGTCGTACAAGAACAAAATGAAAGTGTTCCATGACAAGCGCATTTTGCGCAAGTCATTCTCACCTGGCCAAAAATTTTTGTTGTACAACTCTCGTTTGCATCTTTTTCCAGGTAAATTGCGTTCTAGATGGACAGGCCCGTTCTTGGTGCGCACAATATACCCTCATGGAGCTGTAGAACTCAAAGATGTAGCAAATCAGAACATCTTCAAAGTCAATGGGCAGAGATTAAATCCGTTCCTTGAACTAATCCCACCAGAAATTGAAACAACCGATCTTGAAGATCCCATTTATGTGGACTGAACTGGTTCATCCTTGTACATAAATCAGGTTAAGGATTCTATTTTCTTTCTCTCTTTGTTTCTTCTTTTGATTTCAGTTATATAATCATGTTCTCTGCATTGTACAGTTCTGTTGCATGCTAACTAGGTATCTATCTTATCATTTCTACCTTGATGTTTTCTTTCCAAGCACTCGTCTAGTTCTATTTGGGCAACACTCTTCACATCTGGTAAACTCTCTACTTAGCTCTGCTCTGCATGGTCTTCCTGGTATGATTTCAATTTTTTGGTACTTTTTGAACATTGAGGACACTGTTTAGTTTAGGTTGGGGGGTGTAAGTATACCACAGGAACTTTGTAGTAAGCATGTTAGAACTTGTAAATATCTGAACTTTGTAGTAAGCATGTTAGAACTTGTAAATAAAAAAAAATGAAAAATAGAGCTCAGTTACCTTGATTTGTGATACCCGTGCATGTATGATAACTTAGGGTTCTTAGTCTAGATGATGAGGCACCCCTGATTCTAACACAATTCACACGTGATAAGAAAATTTACACATGCACGATCTACCAATACATGTATAACCTCGGGCCTCAGGTGTTTTATCAGTTAAGTAGACTGCCAATCACTTTAGAATACTGAATGAGACTTGACTAGCTTGTTCTTTGGTTGGCTGGGATAGAAGGTGGAGGTTACATTAAGAAAAGCAACCATTGAATTTGACTGGGTACATCGAAAAGGGCTACCTCTTGCTAGGTGTCATGTAATTTTTCTTTTTGTTAAAAAAAATATGAAAAAGATAGATAAATAAATGATAAGAGAGTCCATTTTGTTATATTTCAAATGTTAAAGTCAATGTTTCTCTCTTGCCTCAAAAATAAGATAGTAGTCGATGTAAATAAGAGTCATGTTTTGTTATATGTTGTAAATAGTCTTGTAATGAGAAAGGGAGGGTGTATGCCATCTATGTACAACGCGGGTAAACTGAAATATCACCAACTCTTAGGTGAACATTCACAATTCTTGTAAAGCCGGATAGCTCTCTTGGCTTTGAATTTGGTTCTTAGCTTAAAAACTATCTCTTGGTAATTGGCAGTCATAACTTCTGATCATTCTCTAAACATGTGTAGATACACTTTACACTCTTATCACATGTCTTTAGTTGTTCTAGTGCTATAATTGTGCCTTTGAAAGCTAGATTGACATATCCAATTGCTGTGAGCTAAAACTGAATTGCACATGTCACATTTCATGGAATCTGAGCTTATATTTTGTCCTAGAACTTTGTGGGTTGTTCTAAGCAAACCCTCACGAGACTTCAACTCGTCCACTAGGGACACTTAGTGGTTTAAAAGGCTTATTGCATTCGCTAAATGCAATCGAGAGACCAGCGACAGTGGTGTAGGTAGGATTTCCTTTGTTTTTTTTTTTTTTTTTGTTTACTCGAGGTCGAGCAAAATTCAGGTTTGGGGGTGTGATCGGTGCCTAATAATGCATATTTATAGATCTTTTTGATGTCTTTTATCACATCTTTAATGCATTCATGTTCTATTTTGCGACAAATCTTGTATCATGAGCACATCTCCTTTGATGGGTAATTTTGTCGAAATAATCTCTTTTTGTGTTGTGTTTTAGGTGGTTGAGTAAATGGTGAACAAGAGGTCAGCGAGGCTGTAAAGGGAGCGTATGAGGAAGTGGAAATGGCGCACCTTGATGTTATTTTAATTGTTGTTTGTAAAGTGGTAAGAAAGATGTCGTTCACTCAGACTTGTAAAGGTTTAATTTAAGAATTAAAACTAAAATATATACACAAAAGGTTGTCACAAAATATCGAGAGACTGAGACTCCGGATTTCACCAATTCTTATATTCATGTGGTTCAACTATTAATTCTAGACAATTATAGCTTATAAGATATTGACTCTTTCTTTGCCAAAAATAGATTTTATAAAGTATTAGATGTAAATCATAAGCATGATGCATCAAAAGTTCTTAGACTAAGCATACACCATCAGACAAAATCACAAATAATCAAGAAAAATCAAAAATCAATTTAGAATAGTGCAAAAGTCATAAAAGAATTAATTAGAATTACCACATGCGTAAAGAATGGCTTCCTCCATTGTCCCAGTGTTGGGGTTTAGCTCCCCATATTATTCACGTGCTCAAAATAATTGTTCATAGCTCAAATAGTGTGAAAAACAAGAGAAAGCTAATAACTTAGGCAGTTTGCAACGCTGAAAAGGCGTTACAAACAGATATTCTGGAAGAAATAAGTCCGCCTCTTAAACGATACTAGGGTTTCATGTTGAACATCGATACTTCTGTTGTCTTTGTTTAAATAAGACCGCCTCTGTTAGTCCGTTCTTCGTGTTCTTGAGAACGACGGTTCGAAGCGTCGATTCTTCGTCTTCTTCACATTCGCCGCGTATTCTTCCCGCAACTTTTCTGCTTTGATTCTGCAGCCTCCAATCGACCCCAAAACTCCCCCAAAGTCTCGACAACCGCTCTTGACCTCCCAAATGACTCTTATATATACCACATGACCAGTAATATCCCGAGTAATTCCTTGTTTCTCCTCCTCATGAAGTTACGGGATTCTCTCTCTTTTTATTCTTTACGCCTCCCTTACTCCTTGTTTTCTCTCACACGGCTTCCCTTTCTCATCCAAACTCTTCTTTTTAACACAAGATCGAATCCAGAAGAGATATTCTTTCCTAAACTTCCACGTAATTACCAAAAACAAACAATGCCAACCCGAAGCTTTCCTCTTGCCCTGTTTTATCGAACCAGCTTATCCAGCCCAATTCCGTTGAATACAATACCCAATACAACTTTGTTTATCTCATGCAAGTCCAGCCCAATACAATCCCGCCATTGAATCTCGCTAAATCTCTCCTCAAATTCGAACATAATTATGCAGAAGTGAAGTTTAGTTTCCCGCCAAATTTAAACATTTAAACTGTTGAAGATGGAGTACCCTTATCCTCTGATGGGGTGCCGATAGTACATGCCCTGGGGGTTACCCCTTATCCAAAATGAGAGTCCGAATAGTAATTTTCTCCCACGAGCGCAAAAACCACTTTTCGAGCCAATTTCGCCGCAAAAGCTTATTTCTCCAAAAACACCTACAAAGACATAAAATACCAAAATAAGCGCAAAATCGAGTACTAACATTACAGAGAATTGAGACTAAAATAGACACATAAATGCGTCCATCAAATACCCCCAAACTTATTATTTGCTAGTCCCGAGCAAATCAAATCTAGAAAAATAAAATCCTAACTCACTGTCGCAGGCATCGTCGATTGCATTTAGCGTATGCAATAAGCCTTTAAACCCCTAGGTGGCCCTAGTGGCCGAGTTATAGTCTCGGGAGGGTTTGGAGGTGTACCCACAAAACCTTTACTCCGTAACCTCGCTATCTACGCGAGAACCTTGGAAGGCACTAAAGAATCTCCTTGGTTGGCATACTTATTGACTACGGGAGGAAGTACCCGATGCGAAATTCCTATTCTTTGTACACGAGTTTGCACTCAAGCATACTAAAATTCATATATAAGTGACAGAGCTCTACTCAGATAGTTTCTGGACATCATAACCGGAGTCAACCAATCACATGGATAGATTAAGAAATGGATATAGAAAAACATAGATGGTTTTGACGTTGACTAAGGTGAACGGTGTTTCTCATATCTGTATGAAGGCCACTGCCAAAATGAACCTATCCTAATGGACTGAGATACTGGTCTAGACTAATATCAACACACTGGCATATACAAGGGAACCAGTGGTCGATAATCCTAACTCTAGGTCAACACAACTGGCATATACAAGGGTACCAGTGGTCGACTTTATTGAATCTATTCCGGTTGGTCAGATGGTCTGGTCTCAATTTTTTTTTTTTTTTTTTTTTCATAATAATTCTTTTTTTCTTTTTCTTTTTCACTTTTTTTTTTTTTTTCGGTATCTCGATCACTCTATTTCACCCTAGCAGTGGTAACAACTTGAATCGTGAGCCCCACCTAATCACTTAGACAAACATATTTTAAAGAAAACAAAATAAAAATGGAAGTGAAAAGGATTCAACGAGATATGGCGAAACTACCATGTTTTTTCTTTAATTCTAACACCCGAGCTCGTGCTTTTATGAATAGACTCTTTAGATGTTTCCATCTAATCAGATTGGTTCCTCAACTCCTACAACCAAAATGCTTCCATCCACTTAGATTGGTTAGTGCCATCCTTAATAAGCATAAATTTCTAGGCTCTGGAGTTTAACAATGCAACTAAAAAGTTTCTCCTATACCCCCAAACTTAAATCTAACATTGTCCTCAATGTTCTAAAGATAAAATTAAAAACATGAACAAGGAGAAACTGTTACCATTTGAAGTAAAAGAGTTAAGGAAAGATATTACCGTGTCGCATGAATATTGGGTTACCTCCCAAGAAGTGTTAAGTTTAAAGTCTTCAGCCAGACTAAGAAAGGATTAGTCACCTCATAAAATCATAAAGTAATAGCCGAAAAATCTATGGGTCATCAAAACCAAATAGAGCTATCACAAGTAAAAGGAATCTGCAACATGCCAAGAAAATTAACAAATAAGGCACACCCTTGTCTAGTTTCCTGTTTAAGACAACTACATCTAGCTGTGGTTCAGGTTCAGGTTCTATAACTGGGTCCAAATAAAATATTTTCATGGGTTGCATTTCCTCGTAGCTAAGATCCGATTCAGGTATGAGAGTCTGGAAATACTCAAGTAAAAACTTAGAAGCACATAATAATAACCTAAATAACTGCGGATCCTTAAGGTCAATCAGGTTTGACTCACACAATTGACCACATTGAGAGTAGTGGTCAATCTTAAGCAAATGTGTCATTTCTATTCTCCTAAAGTACTTAGGTTTAGTCTCAAAACTTAATAACTGACACATTTGAAACATATATGTTCCCACAATTGGTTGAAAACTATTTGGTGGGAAAACAAAGTCAATCTGGGTATCATAGCCTGGGCTAACCACATCAACCAGATGATGGGTTTCTAACAACTGAACTTCCCTATGGACATCACTAGGTTCAGGAAAACGTGTATGAAGATAATCTTGTAAAATGGTTGAGGCACAAATGTCAAGTCCCAAGTGAGGGACCTTTCTAAGAGTTAAGGCACATGGAGAATGATAATCACCCCCAAACTTAGAGTTTTCAGTGTCTCTAGAAAGACTAGTCACAACTTCCCTAATTTCAAGGTCATCTGATTCCTGAAAATGGTCAATTGATTCTTCTAAGTCAGGTTCATCCTCACCCATCTCTACGAGTTCATTTTGTTTGTCTAAGACTAATGTTTCTAAATCGCTAGACTCTAAAACAATATTCTCATAAGAAACTCGTTCCTCAAAACTATCATCAGCTTCGTAATCATAAGGAAATACTACATCATCTAAAACGGGGGTATCTCTAGTCAAATCCTCGTCCTTTTGAATAGGTGAATAATTATTAAAATTATTTGGATTTGAACTAGAAATATGATCATTATTAAGCTCAATTGGAGTAACAAATTCCTGATCACTATGCCTACTTATTTCAAATTCTTCATCAACACTATCCTCATCATAATCATCATTATAACATGAAAATGGTTGAACCTCATCTAAACAAGTAGTTTTACCAATTTTATCCTCGTCATCTTGATTATGCAAATAACTATCCTCATTTTCAAGGGTATTATTGGAAACACTGTATTGGAAATCAAGATTATTTCGAGCAATTCTTTCGTTCGTCTCCGCTATCATCTTGAGGGATTCTTCTAAAGAAAGTTCTCTTTCGTCATAAACTAAGTTATTCATCTTAGCTAACTTACGTGTCGACTCCTCTAATTTCCTGAGAGACTCTTCTAAAGGAGAAATATAAGAATTTTGCTCGTATGACCCGTGCGTGTGTGGATAGTAATTGTGCTCATCATGGTATGAGCCATAACCTTGAAAAGGCTGATGTTCCCAAACACTATTCACATTATGGTCAAAGTAGTAACGTCCATTTTGAAACTCAGTCGGATATCCGTTGTATTGGCTATTGTAATACCAGTTCGATATTCTATTTGCAGGGGTGTGAGTTGTCACACAAAATTAAAACCCACTGACAGGGGATTCGTGGGTGGATAGAGTCTTACCTCCCGTACCAGACGGGCGATGAACCGTTGAAGTCGACTCAGGCCACCAACTCCGATGTCAGTGTACGAACCCGAGGGGCCGAGACAATATCGTAATTGTCGTCCTTCCCTGCAAACAGTTTATATTTAATTTTTAACCCTTCCTTAGGGTTTTAAAAATAATGTCCAAGTCCAAAAATAAAGTCCAAAAAGTGTCCAAAAAGAAGAAGAAAAATTACAAAAATACAACCCTATTTACAATTTCAAAAAAATAAAACAAAATAGCTATATACAAAATCTTCTTCTTCACTCCTTTCAGATTCCTCTTTTCTTTCCTTCTTTGGCGATGCTTTCCTTTTATAACACTTTTTATTTCCTTGTAGCTTCGCTCCAAATCTGAAAAGAATCGAAAAATACCAAAGGCGTAAAAAAGAACAAAAAATAATAAAAATAAACTTAAAACAAATCTAAATACAAGTCCGCGTCGGCGGCGCCAAAAATTGATGTTATTTTAATTGTTGTTTGTAAAGTGGTAAGAAAGATGTCGTTCACTCAGACTTGTAAAGGTTTGATTTAAGAATTAAAACTAAAATATATACACAAAAGGTTGTCACAAAATATCGAGAGACTGAGACTCCGGATTTCACCAATTCTTATATTCATGTGGTTCAACTATTAATTCTAGACAATTATAGCTTATAAGATATTGACTCTTTCTTTGCCAAAAATAGATTTTATAAAGTATTAGATGTAAATCATAAGCATGATGCATCAAAAGTTCTTAGACTAAGCATACACCATCAGACAAAATCACAAATAATCAAGAAAAATCATAAATCAATTTAGAATAGTGCAAAAGTCATAAAAGAATTAATTAGAATTACCACATGCGTAAAGAATGGCTTCCTCCATTGTCCCAGTGTTGGGGTTTAGCTCCTCATATTATTCACGTGCTCAAAATAATTGTTCATAGCTCAAATAGTGTGAAAAACAAGAGAAAGCTAATAACTTAGGCAGTTTGCAACGCTGAAAAGGCGTTACAAACAGACTGTTACAGAAGAAATAAGTCTGCCTCTTAAATGATACTAGGGTTCTGTTGTTGAACATCGATACTTCTGTTGTGCTGTTTAAATAAGACTGCCTCTGTTAGTCCGTTCTTCGTGTTCTTGATAACGACAGTTCTGAAGCGTCAGTTCTTCGTCTTCTTCACATGCTGCTGCGTATTCTTCCTGCAACTTTTCTGCTTTGATTCTGCAGCCTCCAATCGACCCCAAAACTCCCCCAAAGTCTCGACAACCGCTCTTGACCTCCCAACAGCTCTTATATATACCACAGGACCAGTAATATCCCGAGTAATTCCTTGTTTCTCCTCCTCAGGAAGTTACGGGATTCTCTCTCTTTTTATTCTTTACGCCTCCCTTACTCCCTGTTTTCTCTCACACGGCTTCCCTTTCTCATCCAAACTCTTCTTTTTTAACACAAGATCGAATCCAGGAGAGATATTCTTTCCTAAACTTCCACGTAATTACCAAAAACAAACAATGCCAACCCGAAGCTTTCCTCTTGCCATGTTTTATCGAACCAGCTTATCCAGCCCAATTCCGTTGAATAAAATACCCAATACAACTCTGTTTATCTCATGCAAGTCCAGCCCAATACAATCCCGCCATTGAATCTCGCTAAATCTCTCCTCAAATTCGAACATAATTATGCAGAATTGAAGTTTAGTTTCCCGCCAAATTTAAACATTTAAACTGTTAAAGATGGAGTACCCTTATCCTCTGATGGGGTGCCGATAGTACATTCCCTGGGGGTTACCCCTTATCAACTGGGTACCCCTTATCCAAAATGAGAGTCCGAATAGTAATTTTCTCCCACGAGCGCAAAAACCACTTTTCGAGCCAATTTCGCCGCAAAAGCTTATTTCTCCAAAAACACCTACAAAGACATAAAATACCAAAATAAGCGCAAAATCGAGTACTAACATTACAAAGAATTGAGACTAAAATAGACACATAAATGCGTCCATCACACCTCGACGCAAGTGAGCTGTTACCTGATGGAACAAATAGTTGTGGTCAAGGAGTGCAAAAATTAATCTGATCAATGGGCTAAAGTTCTCAAATCATGTTTGAAGTCAAGGAGGTCAACAATCTCACCCTTGAACATCTAAACAAGATACACATGCTTAACACTTGGTGAACCCCTCTTTACACTTTCCCTTCTCATTTCCAAAAATCAGAAAAATCTATTCTCCCTAACCATCGACACCACCTCCCTCTTTACTGTCAAACCCATACCACCGCCCATACTCCTCAACTGTACTATCTTCTCTTCCATATCTCAGATGTGTAGTCACTTCCACTTTCCCATTCTCAAAATACTAACTCTCTGTTGGATATCAAACACCTAATTCTATCATTCCTATACACAACCAATGACCTATTAAGGAAGGAGAAAGGGACTGAAAGTATAGGTTATGGAGTTGAAACCTAGGTCTGATACCACCATCAATGGAGCATGTATGTGACGTTAATGAAGTGGGTGAAAGCAATGGAGTGCAAATCAGTTGTTATGTACCATTTGGTGAGTGATTGACATCTCAATCCCTAGATTTCAGTTGTATTTGTTGAAAAATTGAAACCCAATTTTAAGTGAAATTCATATATAAATAGGAGTTGTTGTTATGTAACTTAAGGATCCAAGTGAGAAGGATCATAAGCAAAAAATCAATTGTAACCTATCTTCTCAAAAACTGTCCTTGGTAGAAATCAGTTGAACAAAAAGAAATTTGCATGAATGATTTTATCTTTCTTTGAATTTCATATGTCTCCTGTTTTTGCTATGTTCTAATTTCTTAAGCTAGGGTTTAGATGAAGTCCTTAATTTAACTCTAGGATATTTGTGCTGATGTTATTGTTCTTGTTGTGCTTGAATGATTAAGGATAGATTTAATATTGTGTTACAACATATTACTTTCACCTTGTTTGTTATGCAACCTAGGTAGTCAGAATAATTCTATGTTGTACTTCAACTTGTGCCTAATTGATTGTTGTTAATCCGTGATTAGTTGTGCTGTAATAAGACAGCTAATGCTAGGGATTAATACCTTAGTTGATATTAAATCATCCATCTGAAGATAGCCTTGGATGTGCGGCAGACTCGAATCTTCCTCGCTGTCTACTATAAGGAACAAGAATAGTTTCATTAGCCGAATAATCTGGTGTAGGTTAAGTGGTGAATTCAATTGCCATAGTGCCTTCTTATCAAGTGTTTAATCTCTTATTTCATTTACATTTCTGTTCTTTAGTTTAAATCATATAAAAATCAATTATCTCGTCGTATCGACGCCCCCCTGTTTGATCTAAATCAGTATAGCAAGACTTGAATTTAACTTTGCACCAACCAAGTCCCTGTGGGAACGATCCGTACGTGCCGTGTTTTACATTGTAGACATCGTATACTTGCGGTTTAATATTGTAGACATCTTTTAGTCCTACCATATACCCCAATTAATCTGGGTATACCCCAATCAAGCCGGGGAAAAGAAATGCTACTTTTTTTTTGGGGGGGTGGGGGTGGGGGTGGGGGGATTTTGTGTTTCCCCCTCAAAATAAATAGCTATTTTGCATTACCCCCTCTAGAAATCAATAATTTTTGAAACCCCGTGTCTTTTATAACAGCCGTGACTGGCCAGTTAATTATGCACGTGCAGTGCGCGTGTGTCATTAATTAATTAATTTTTCTATAAAACATACTTACCCCTGACCACCAGCTCCTCCTTCACTACGACCACCACCATCCCGAGATCCAGTTAACTAAATCACGTTTAAAATTCTCAAAATCGGTCACGAATTCAATCTGAAGGAGATGATTTATCAGTCATTTCTTCAGAACATAAAGAGATGCTTTTCCATCTTAACAACGAAAAAAAAAATCCCCAATATAAGTTCAGAAAACCTAAGAATCCCCAAACTGATACAAAAACCTAACCCCCAACAACAAAACAAAACCAAAACCAAAATCTCCATTTCTTTCTTTTGATTTTCACTAGTTAGTACACAAAAAAAAAAAAATCCAATTGGTGAAGAAATGATTTTTAGGTAACCCTGGAAAAAGCAACAATAGGTAAAAATATTGAAGCACAATAGCCCAATTCTCTGTACAATTTGAGTTGGTGCAGCACCAAAGAATCAATTCTCTCTGTAAAATTCGAGTTGGAACTTCGAGCAGGCAATGAAGAACGAAAATCTTTAAGGTTGAAACTACAAATTAGTGAAATCCTTCGTCCGATTCGTTTTCATCTTTCAAATCCTTCCTCTAAAACAACAAAATACTAAAACCCATCACTTTAATTTCAAAAATCCACAAGCAATTTCCTATCAGTTTTGAAATAAGGGTTAGGTTACATGAAATTTAGGATTGTTTAAAACAGGTATATGTTTAGTTGTGCATGAAAGAAAAGAGTAAGAGAGTGAATGAAAATCAAAGAGGAGTTGGTAGTGGTTTACTTCATTATTTTGATTACATTTGCAGAAACCAAATGGAGTCGATGATGGTGAGGGGACGAAGGTATCAAATGGTGGTCAGGGGTAAGTATGTTTTATAGAAAAATTAATTAATTAATGACACACGCGCACTGCACGTGCATAATTAACTGGCCAGTCACGGCTGTCATAACAGACAAGGGGTTTCAAAAATTATTGATTTCTAGAGGGGGTAATGCAAAATAGCTATTTATTTTGAGGGGGAAACACAAAATTCCCCCCATTTTTTTTTTGAAGGGAAAAGAGGTAATCCTCTCAATTTCATTAATATTGAAAGATTGTATACATCATGTTCAGATACATCAATGAAAAACATAATAAAATACGGATTTTTTGTATCACAATAATAAGCAATTTGTAATACAAACGTATTAAATACATGAATTTCAAAAAGGAAAATGATGATACTAGAGGGATGGCCTTTGAATTTGAATTCTGCCATTTTGATTTGAAGAATCTATCTTCTTCTTCACTGTCTTCTTCATTAAGATGTTGTCCCAAAAGGGAGTAATAAGCACAAAACATCATTATCACAATCAAGTCCGGTAGCCATTGATCTTCATGAAACTGTAGATATACGTCAAGCCAGAAGAAATTATCCTTGATGCATTCGAAACAATTGTTGTAACAATCGTTAGAAACACCTATAAGGCTATGAAAAACCTCTGATGGATTTAAGAGAACCATTAGAGAGATAATGAATTTGAAACTTGGAAAACCCATAAATCGCATACAATTGCGATGTTTTTATTTAATTAAAATACTAATTATATATTTATGTATTTGTTGATGGTGGGTTTTCATTCGAGGTTAAAATTGTAAAAACCGGAAAAAATTATGCGCCGACATCTTGTAAAAGATAAAGCCATTTATAAGTGTTGATACTCCTCACTTAATTCACCAAGAATGGAGCATGTGGCAACAATCTCATTCTGTGAATACATGAAATTCCTCCAGGTTGGAGCATGCGGCAACAATCCCATCCTGTGAATTTCTAATCAGCCTTGTATTTCCAGTACTCATTATCAGTGTGGCATGACGACTGAGTGTTACTCTTACAGAGTAACACGAACCTCCAAGCACTATTATGAAACCATGTACGAAATACCCGTACAGCCGACTCTCGGTGTGTTATACTAGCCCGATTGAGCCCCTCTCGGTGTGTTATACTAGCCCGATTGAGCATCCGGACTGACCAGTATCGGTCCGGGATATGATCGCAGATCATCCAACTCCATAAGCATGATTGGATGACCC